>JARGCV010000235.1:2422500-2425000 GCA_034064705.1 Bothrops alternatus
TTATATAGCTCTAATAATAATCAAACTGAACTTTAAAAACATTTAAACATATCTAAATCTACTAACATCTTTTATCTGCTCCCCAAACAACCTCTTTAAGTGATTGATTTCATAATTTTGTTTGAAGCTATTATAAAGTGACGATGAGATTTTCTTCAATCTCAGACTCCACAGTCTTGGTTTATTCTAATTTCTTAAAAGAGTTTAAGTACTCCAGAATATCTTTTAAAACTTGTGCGGCCCCAATTACACCATCCTGTGCACTTAACATTTCTGGATAAGCCTTTTCACTTTTCTTCCTTAGTTCATAGTCCAGTTAATAAAAGGTAATAAAAGAAAATTAAATGCTTGGTCCTGAACAGCAGTTCCACAGCTGCTAGCCACATTCCCTGATAATAACGATCTTCAAAGATACACAGCTGTAGATGTTCAGTTTTCAGTGGGAAGAGAAAGATTCATCTTCTCAGCAGAGCTCTCCCTCTGAACCTTGGAAACCTTGGTAGCTTCTTTTGAGATATTATGAACTATGAAACAGTGGAATTTTTAGCTCCAGGGCAAGCCTAACAGATGGTATGTAAAATAAAATCCCATTGTTCTTTTTTTAAAAAAATAAGATGGGCTTCCAGAACTTGTAAACTCTGCCTTGTTATGGTGTTTTGTATGAAAATCAGAATGTATATGCATGCCATAGTTTTATGTACAAAGTTGAAGTTGTATTTTAAGCACAGTACCTTGGGGATCTGCTCTAAGCAACATTCTTAGTCTGACATTCCTGTTGTGTTTTATGAGAAGTGTTTAGTTGAACTGAACTGGGCCTATTATCTGATTATAATTAGAATAAGGTTCTATGTGTATTTCTATCACTAATATAAAAATGTTTGGAATATTACGACATGGTTATAATATGCTTCACTTCTTTTCCTGGATTGAGCATCCTTTTTTCAACTCTTGCAAAACAGTATTTCCTCCCCCCCCCAATATCTTTGCTTGGCCACAATGTCTTGATCGTCTCTCAGTTGTACTATTGCAATCAATTCTACATGAGTTTGTCCTGGAAGGTCACCTAGAAGCTACAAGTGGTCCAGAATGCAGCAACTCAAGTTGTTATATATGCATCTTGTTTTGTCCACTACTATGAAACTTACATTTAGTTTCTAGTTCAATATAAAGGTGTTGGATGTCACTGTTAGAGCTCTACATGGCTCATGATCTGAGTTACTTTGAAATGCTCTCAACAGTTATCTGCCCATCCAATTAAATCAGGAAAAGAGGATTATCTCTAAGTTAAACTCCAGAGAATTGATACCATTTAGGGCCATGAGATAGTCCCCCCCCCAATCTGTGGAACTGCATTCTTCCTGAGAGTGGTCACTAACCCTGATGGGACTTTGGGGAGTTGATATGACTAGATCCCTCCCAAAGGAAGGTGACACTTTTTATGAGGTCTGGTAGTTGTTCCTTCTTGTGGTATGATGTGAAAAAATTATTTTAGCTATGTTTTCTGTTCTAATTTTCTTACTGTAAATTAGGAAGTCAAGCTGTTTAGAATAGGCAATGATTTTGAAGCGGTCTATAAACCTAGGGACTGAATATAGCAGTAGATGGTCATTGCCCTTTCCAAGGGTTCTTTCTCACTTCTCAATTAAGCCCTGAACATTCCTAGTGGTTCTCCACTCAACTACTAATCAGTCACAACTCTGCATAGCTTGCATTGGGGTATCTCTGTTGGCCGTGCAATCAAAGTCCCATCCAGTGGTGACTGTGTGCAGTTCCATTGAAACTCTATGATCAAAATCCCACCCTATTGCTCAATCATGGGCTTCATCTTGACTTTTTTTTGACATTTCCTGCAGATTCCCTTGAGCCCAGATAGAATTGCCCCAGTGGTGCCTGCTGTGGAGACATAGATAGCTGCTGTGATTTATATCTAAGAAGCTTAATGTTTTATAATCCCATCTTCTGAATCATTTGTACTAAGTCCATTATCTGAAAAACCAAAGCTCTTCAGCCCTTGGTTCAATTTTTAGACCAAATAAATCTTTAGGAATGCAGAGGAAATCTTTTATAGGAGAAAAAAAGCAGCTTAAGTATAATGTTGTCCTATTTGCTGTCTCCTTGTCTCTTCACTTGACAGTTGCATATGATGCATTTAGGACTATTTTGTCTAATTATTACAATATCTTCCAGGATAATTTGCATAGTCACAGCCATGTGGCATTCACATGGGGTCAACAGGAAGATTGGCTACATAATAAGCCAATCAGGTTTAACTGCATGATGCCACTGGTGTCAAGAAAAACAACTGAGAATGAGTAAAAAATGAAAAAAAAAAGTCTAAAAACTATGACCTTGGCATAAAGTTTTAGGATATTTATGAGAAAGAAAATTCTAACTCAGTTTCTCTTAAATTGCCAATATTTTGACTTACCATTCAATCATCATCATCATTACCATCTTATATTGTTTATTGTTAAATTTCCTTAGAGAGAAAAAAGAGAAT
>JARGCV010000235.1:2430000-2490000 GCA_034064705.1 Bothrops alternatus
TCTTCCTGATGTTTTAAGTATCTACACCAGCATCAAGAGCAGCTCAAACTTCAGAATAATATCAGCTAAATCCTGCAGAATCTTGAAGGCTGTGCATCTCATTAAAGCAGCTACATTTCCATTATCTTTTCAAATACTTTGAAGTTTCAGAATTATCTATGGAATGAAAGTTGCAGTTCCTTGGATTACAATAATTCAAATGTTTACTTCTCCATTGAAAGGAGTGGAAGTTTAAGCAGATTAAGGGGTTCTTCCTTAACAGTGAATATAGAAATGTACTCCCTAGGCTATCAAGAGATTTTTTTTTTTTTTTGGTTCCCCTCCTTTTTTTCTGCTCTGTTGCCAATGTTCAGTGATGCCTGTATGGGTTTGCATAGTTTATTTCATGCACTAACACTTGTGCAGAAGAGTGGAAAACTGAGACTTGAATGGACAGCTGGAAGCTCAGGTGTACACAGCCAACATTATCTTTTTGACTGTGGAGGTTGGGACAGGGTTCCATCTGGCAGGATTCACCAACCACTTGGGCAGGTGTATTTTTCACGTAAATGGTCTGATTGGATCCCAGAAGGAAGAGGCATTGCCTGCTCTTTCCAACATTCCCAGAAGCCAAACCTAAACTAAAAGAGACCGTCAGTTGTATACTATTTCAGTTATTTTTCATAGTTTTTCTGGGTTTGAATGAGAGACTATTTGGTCAACTCTTGTTTCTCTCTGGATGACGTTTCAAAACTTTGCTTATTTTGCAGAGAAGAGCAACAAAGATGATTAGGGGACTGGAGGCTAAAATATATAAAGAACGGTTGCTGGAATTGGTTGTGTCTAGTTTAATGAAAAGAAGGACTAGGACATGATAGCAGTGTTGCAGTATCTAAGGGGTTGCCACCCAGAAGAGGGAATCAAGCTATTCTCCAAAGCACTTGAAGGCAGAACAAGAAGCAATGGATGGAAGCAACCTAGAACTAAGGAGAAATGTCCTGACAGTGAGAATAATTAACCAGTGGAAAAACTTGCCTCCAGAAGTTGTGAATTCTCCAGTTTCTGGAAGTTTTTAAAAAGAGATGGGATAACCATTTCTCTGAAATGGTATAGGGTTTCCTGCCTGAATAGACGATTGGACGCCAAGATCCATTCCAATTCTGTTATTCTCTTATTCTTACAAGCCTGATATTGCCCTGTTCCTCCCCAGTTTATCTTTCTGCTGTAGCTCACTGCAGCTTCTCCCTTTTTAATACATTGTCTTAGGCTTGATCCAATTTTATCTAACTACTTGAGACCAATAAATATTGCCCATCCTGGCAGTTGCTTTGCCACTCAGAAAAGATTTAGCTTTGTTTTTAGAGAGTTACCAATTCACTTCAGAGCTACAGCTTTAAGGATCAGATGCAGACGTTCCATTTCAATTGTGGTTTGTCAATAGGTGATGATTGGAGTTGTATTTTTAGTGCCGTTCACATCATTCTTACCTTGAATTTATAAAAGCACCCCAATAGCATTTTTGAAGTGGTTAGGATGAAGTGGTGTATGATATGTCAGTGTTTATCAAGAATAGTGTGATTGCATATTGCCTTTCTGATGCAAAATATGCAAATGAGGCTAGAAAACGGCAGGATTTCATATAGCTTCATAATATTGTAATATAAACAGGCTGAGGGTCAAAGAAATAGGTGTACGCTTTAGATATACACATTATTTTGTGCAAAATCAACCTGGGAGAAATGACATTCTACTCCAATGCATTAAAACCAACCTACCTGTTGTGCCATTATAAATCAGGGTCTGTCTGTCTATCTTGTCTCTGTCTGTCCACCATTCTCATTCTCTCCCTCCCTCCCCCTCTCTCTCTCATCTTTCTATCTCTATATTTGTCTGCTGTGTCTGTGTATCTGTCTGTATCTGTCTGTCTGTCCATCCACCCATCCCTGTATACACACACTTGCTGTAACGGATAGCATGTTGTAAGGGATGTATAATACAAATAGGACATGTAGCCTGGTTTCCTAATCTGTACACTAGGATTTATGATGCATTCCTACATTAATAGATCCAATATACCTGTGGCTTCAATTAATTCAAGGCATTCTTGGTTTATTCCCTCATATTCTTTGGTTCTGTTAGTGCATGGTAGGCCGGTGGCCATGTAACTGTTGACCATCTTTTGTATGTTTGGGCTCTTCCTGGGATGTCACTATCACTCTTTGTTCTGTTCTGTCTTTGTGGTTGGTTGAACTTGCAAGTCACTCCTAGATAAGGCTGCACAGGGCATCTACTTGTGTGAGGAAAGCAGACATTTTTGCTTGCTTGTAATGCATTCTTTGAAAACTGTCCATGTGTAGTCACATTTCTGATGGGTAATTAATGCACTTCGGACAAGCAATGGGGAATATATTACCCTTCAGATTTTGCTTTTTTTTTCTCTCCCTTTTAGTATCTTGTAATTTTATTTTTATGTCCTGTTTGTTTCAATAAAAAGCCATTAAACATGCTGTTGAACTACAATGCCTAGCCATCGTCTAGTACCACTAGGCCTTGTGATCCAGGGATATCTGTCAAGAAATAAGGTAGATAGGGTCTTCTCTTTGTATCAGGCTGCCCCTGAATAAGACCCATTTTTTATCATCTGATCTTAAACTTCAACAGGCAAGTTAATAAACACAACTGAAAAGGGCTTATTTTTTTGTAAAAAAAAAAGAGAGAGAGGGAAACGCCAATAAAGACTTGGCTTTGATGATTTCGGCAGACGCTGCATTCATAATGCATACACTAGAAACCAAACTTGCCAACGAAGGCCCAAGAATGCTATAGAACCCTTAGAAATTTGGTTACATTTTAAATAAGGATAAAAGCCACTTATCAAGCGAAACTTAATTTTTGCTTTCCCCAGGTCCCCACCCAGTTTTTAAGCTAACAGATGTAAATATGTGAATGCCAAGAGCCTCGTTTTTCATTCTCTGGTAATGAATCATAGTTGCGCTTTTAAAAAAAAATTAAGCACAGTTTAAAAAAAAGAAAAGAAAAAAGAAGTAGTTAATGTTGTAACATGCTGACAATTTAACCTGGCCAATATTTTTATTGCCTTGTACAATAAACCTAACAGAGCACAACTTGCTTTTTGACTGGTGGAAAACCGGTTATGAATCGCCGGGGAACGACCAATTTTTCAAACGCAGCAATTCATTCACACTATAGCCGCTAATACTTTCCCCCCCTGTTCACTTTTGCTGTTATAATCTTTTGAGGATATTTTATCACAGCAATAACCTCCTGAAAATCAGTCTTTGCTGCAGTTAATGACTGGACAGCTGGAGCATTATCAGAGCTTCGGCTCTGCTGCCAGCCATTAACTAACAAACCAGTTGTTATCCTGCAGGTAACAACTGAGGTCTGGTGGAGTTTCCTTGAGAATGTTTCGCTGGACGAAAGTACCTTTTTTCTGCACCCACTCTTCTATTTCAGCTGAGCTTCATGGATGGAAAAAAGAGAAAGAAACGAGCCCCATTCACAAAGAAACAGCTGTAAGAGCAAAGGAATGAAAAAGGACAAATTAAGAATGAAATCCATAAAATAGATAGGGTTTGTTTTTTTTTTGTTTTTTTTTTTTTACTTCTGCCAACTTTTTATTTTTAAATTGGGGACTAAAAGATCGACCTGTCCTTGTTTTGAAATTAGAGAAACAAAATTTTACAAATGACTCAATCGCAGTAAAATTGCACCCCACTCCAAGAACTTAGGCAAGATTTACTTACATCTGCTGATGCCTAGCTCTCTATAGCAGGTTGTACACCATTGTTGTGATAAAGTGTACATTTATTAGGCTGAGACACTTTACCTTTGATTTTTTTCTTTCATTTCTCTCTGTCTTGCACACTGAACACACACACACACACACACACACTTATACTCATACTCATTCAAAGTCCAAGTTTTGAATCTCTTAGTTGGATCTGCACATTCTAGGGGGTGAGCATAATGTCAAGCTTTGCAGATGACATTAAACTATCACTGATAGTTTTATAAATAATACTGACTTGATTCGCCCATCACACTATGCCAAAGTAAACAAAGCATAGTGAGCAAAAGAGTGATATATGAAGATTAGTTGGTCAGTACACACTTCAGTCACTATATTGAATAAATAACTTGAAGCTACCAAATCTATTAAATTTGTAACTAGCTTTCCAAAACCTTTGTGCATTCCTGCTTTTGATTTAACACAATTGATATACCCAAGTTATGTTTTGGACTTTATGGTTTTCAGATAGCTACCCACTCTCTCTTCTTCCAGTCTGCATGGCAAGATTGGAAGTGGTAAGTAGAAGTCTACAGCAAATTACCCTGCTATTGCCAGAATAGTAGGCCCTGTAACCAGTGGTGAGATTCAAATATGCGAACAACCGGTTCTCTGTGTGGATGCCACTTCCGGAAATCCATTCTGGGCCTGGGTAACAAAAAATTAGCTACCGGTTCTGCCAGAGTGGTGCAAACTGGCTGAATCCCACCACTGCCTGTAACCCCAAATAGCTTGGTGATGGGGAACAGTATGATCTGTAATTAATTCTTAGTTTACAGTCTTTCTCTCCCATGCAATGTCTTGTTGAGTGTAGGTTATCAGATCCAGCATTCACAATTTACATATTGCTGTTGGAGATCAAGGAAACACTTACTTGATTGTCAGGCCTTGACAAGATCCAGGTCCATTGTGAACAAGGAAGTTGCCTCACATATCTTTAGTCCAACATTCCCTCTTTAGATTATGCTCCATGACCAGAAAAATCTTTAGTGACTTGATTGACATGGTGCCAAGTAAGTTAGGACAGATACAAAATGAAGCTGCTGGATCATATTTGTGCTGAAATGTAGTTCCTTTAGTCATTTATGTTTCAAAACCGTCACATTTTTCACTGTGTACCCCGAAATACGCAGGAAGATGGATGTCAATCGAATACACATAGAAGACATGATTACCAAGGTCTTCAGAATCATCTTCATTAAAAGGTTGTGTCATTACACACAACTGAACACTTGAAAATTCAGAAAAAAACCCTAGATAATGAGAACTAGAGTAGAGTAGAGTAGAGTAGAGTAGAGTAGAGTAGAGTAGAATAGAATAGAATAGAATAGAATAGAATAGAATAGAATAGAATAGAATAGAATAGAATAGAATAGAATAGAATAGAATAGAATAGAATAGAGCTGGAAGGGACCTTGGAGGTCTTCTAGTCCAGCTCCCTGCTCAAGCAGGAGAACCTATACCATTTCAGACAGGTGAATGTCTAGTCTCTACTTGAAAATCTCCACTGATGGAGCACCCACGATTCCTGGAGGCAAGCTGTTCCACTGGTTTGTTGTCTTCACTGTTAGGAATTTTCTCCTTAATTCCAGGTTGCTTCTCTCTTTGATCAGTTTCCAACCATTGTTTCTTGTCCTTCCCTCTGGTGCTTTGGTGAACAACCTGGCCCCCTCTGCCTTGTGGCAGCCCCTCAGATATTGGAACACTGTTATCATGTCTCCCCTATTTCTTCTTTTCTTTAGACTAGCTAAACCCAAGTCCCATAGCTGTTCTTCTTATGGTTTAGTCTCCAGGTCTTTGGTCATCTTAGTTGCTCTTCTCTGATTTTTTTTTCAAACTCTCAACATCTTTTTTGTGATATGGTGACCAAAATTGGCTGCAATATTCCAGGTGTGGTCTTACTAGGGATTTATAAAGTGGTACTAATACTTCATGTGATCTTGATTCTATGCTCTGCTGCTGCTACATACTGCTGGATCATGGTCAAGTGATTGTCCACTGGAACTCCAAGGTCCCTCTCACAGTTACTGTTTTTAAGCCAGGTGTCACCCAATCTGTACTTGTACCTTTGGTTTTTCCAGCCTAAATGTAAGACTTTGTTTTTCTCCACATAGAAACTCATTTTGTTGGATATGGCCCATTGTTCAAGTTTGTCAAGATTTTTTTGGATCCTGAGTTTATCTTCTGGGGTGTTGGCTACTCATGCCTTGTTTGTTTCCACACTCATGTTTTCTGAAACTATAGCTTATATTGACTTTGTGGAGACACAGAGCAAGCTAAGACATAAGCATGTTTTACAAACCACAATGACTATGATTTGTTTGGTTTCTTAATCTGGAATCAAGAGAGCCTTGAGAGTTCATGAATTGATTTCAAGGGATCTGGGAACCTAAATGGGAAAAACACAAATATATTATGGAAAATCTCTGTTTCATCGGCATATATTTATCTGCATCTCTTTCTTTATCTCTCTATATATTTATCTTCAAGCATATAATATTTGGGTTCCATAGTTTTCATCAGACTGTCAAAGTAATCCATGGTACAAAAAGGTTCAAAACCTCTTGTTTAAGGTGTTATTGAAACCCAGCCATATCTTCTTATTAACAGGGTCGTTTTACCTTTCCTGACATCCCTACACGATCTATTTCTTAAAAGAGAATTAAGGAAGAAAAAGCTTCTATACATATCAAATGTGTTGAGAGTCATAATCACGAACTATGAAGGCATGGGGTGGGGAAAAGAGAGAGTGTTTAAAAAAGCAAACAGGAGAGATGCCCAGAAGGCTAAACTAAAGAGTTCTGAGCAAGAACAGGTCAATTTCTAAATTACTTTCCCCTGCAATCAGGTTAATTGGAGATGCTGGCTACAGATTTTTCTCTTGTATGCAAAATCTTTTAATATTGTGCAAATTAAAGGACAAAACTATCCACTGGAAATCAGGAAGCTTAGAACGTGTGTGTGTGTGTGTGTGTGTGTGTGTGTGTGTATCTACATGCTAACATTTTGTTGAAGATTTTATTTATGACTGAATTCAAAATCTCCCCCTCCTCAATGCTGGTTGCTGGGATATGCTGCAAAATTTCAGTCTATCACTCTGCTCACACAACATGTTAAAATAAATATCATTATGACTTTGCATAACGGCTTAATTCACACAATATATGCTAAGACCCAATACTGTTTTGGTTTAGTTAATATGTTTTATAATCTATAGGATAACTGTATTCCCACAAATTCAGGGAACTGAGTTTTGTTTTGTTTGTTTGTTTTTAAAAAAAGATTCTGTTTCTCCTTTAATCACCTGATCCAAATAGCTTAAAAAAGAAAAAATTCTGAACAATGCATCTTTCTATACTGTTTTGTCTATACAGTTATTTTTTTCTTCCCAAATAAGATGTAATTATTTACTTACTTACTTACTTAGCCTACAGAGGAGAGTTTCCATTCTTCCTTATATTATCAGTCTGGGATTTCTACAAAGATGTTTAATAAGAGCTATCAAATCATTTCATGAAAGGTGAAAACATTCTTACTTTTGACTCTGTCCATTTTAAGCATGATTCTCCTGCATTTACCTGGCAGATTCCATTGCTTACTTTTTGCAGACATTTTGTTTTCCCTCCAGCTTAAATGATTCTTGATTCCCCCACCTTGTTTTTTTTTTCCTTCATTTTTTTTCCTGGTTGTTTGTCAGATCTGTAAGTAGATATGCTCTGTTCATTTCTGCCGTTGTTTTTAAAAGGTCATTGGGAAATTGACAGTGTTCAGCTCCTATTTGCGCCGCAATGAATGCATAAATGTTTTCCCCTTAAAGATCTTTCCATCATCAGATGCTAGCTGTTTTAACTGCTAATAGTAAGCTTTGACAGGACACCTTCTAATCAGAACCCCCTCACAAATTGCCCAACTCTATATGAGTAACCCATTTCCCATTGAAATTTAAAATCTCCTCAGGATGGAAGTGGCTAACGCTTTGAATGGTCTATCTTAATTAATCCTTAACTGTTGCATTGGAAGGTCATAGAAGTCCATAGGTAGATCTACCATGAATGAGATGAAGTGGGCCTTAAACTATTGCATTTCTTGAATCCCACCTTTTCAGGATGGTTTCCAGAAGGGTTTGTTTCCATTATTCATTAGCAATAGTTCGTTAACGCCCAGGTATAGACAGCCAGAGTCCCTCCAGATGGGTATGAACTGCAACTCCCAGCACCCATTATCATGGGCTATGTTTCCTGGGGATGCTGGGAGCCATTGCTGAGTAACATCTGGAGGGCCACTGGTTACTCCCTATGGGATTTACAAGCCCTAAACTCTGGACTGCTAAGTTCTTAGTTGAAATAAGAAATCAGTTAGGACCTATAGAACAGTATGAACACCTTACAAAGGATTCAAATAAAATTCCTGAGAAATATCTTCCAGGTTACAGCGCCTGGATTCACACAATATAATAAACCAAACCTGAACAAAACTTATTTGGATGAACATGCACACTTCGTCTGTTAATATAATTTAGATCAGAACTTTAGACCAGAGAATTTAAGCCAGTAGCTCAAGTGCAGAAGTCACTAAACTTCAAAGACAAATTGGTGATACAGAGTTTTGGTTTTAAAGTTTATAATTAGCAAATTTGATTGCCCGGAATTTCAGAACATAAAGGGAAATGAGTTATTTCTAAATCAAGCTCAAAATAAAATTGTTCCATGATTGTATAAATTAAACAGCTTCCCAACGTTTAGCGATTCAGACCTTTTGAAAATGGCTGCAGCCATCTGAGTTGTAGAACATTCTGCATTTGGACCAGATCAAACAAAACCATTTCTTTTAATTGGGTATCAGGAGAAAAAGAGGCAGGAGAAGGAAGTAGTGCCAAAAGAGACTGTTTGGAGACTGTCCCTCATAAAGACCCAACCATCTTATTAGCACTCATCTAGCAGGCTGAAAAAATAGGAAGAACAATTTTGGTTTTTTTTTTAAAAAATGAGTTCTTTTTGGAAATATATGAAGATGCTATCACATTCGACCTTTCCTATTCAAAAATGATCTGCGTTACTAAAAGTAGTTGAAAATTTTGTTTCAAGACAATTTTTGTTTTGGCATATTTTGGGGACTTTTTGACTTTGCAATATTTTTTTTTAAATTATTTTATTAAAACCATCAACACCAAACATAAGATCATATCAAAAAGCAATTATCATATAACCTGCAATACAACTCTAAGGATCAGTCTTTGTAAACGTCTGGTTTAGCAAACATTCCTCACTCCTCGCGTCCAGCCTCAACTATACGCCTGATACATTTTATTTGATTGGTATTTCTCTTATACATGGTCTATCTACTGTTTCTAGTCTAACACCTGTTGTTCATTCGAGCTTTAGAAGTAAATTCATCTCAGTAGTGAACAAAACTTTGTTTGGGATTCTGTAGGCGTACCTAACCAGAGAGCCAATTTGGTTAAGGCACTAGGGAAGAAACTGGGAGACTGAGTTATTTATTTATTTATTTATTTATTTATTTATTTATTTATTTATTTATTTATTTATTTATTTATTTATTTATTTATTTATTTATTTATTTATTTATTTATTTATTTATTTATTTATTTATTTATTTGATTTCTATGCCGCCCTATTCCAGGAACTCAGGGCGGCTCACAACATAGATAGAAATCTAACATTAAAATACTTTATAAGAAAAACCCCTTAATTAAAAAAAATCAATCATCCAAACAAACATGCATACAAACATACACTGGCTAGGGGCAAGATGTTAACTGCCCCAGGCCTGTCGGCAAAGATGTGTCTTTAGCAATTTGCGAAAGGCGGAGAGGGTGGGGGCAATACGGATCTCCGGGTGGAGTTGATTCCAGAGGGCCGGGGCCGCAACAGAGAAGGCTCTTCCCCTAGGCCCCGCCAGGCGACACTGTCTGGCTGACGGGACCTGGAGAAATAGTTCTGCCTTAGGCATAAAAACTGACTGGGTGATTTTGGGACAATCACTAGGAGTCAGTGAGTTTTAGTTCTGCTTTAGACATGAAAGCCAGATAGATGACTTTGGGCCAATCACCAGGAAACCATGAGTTCTACTTCTGCCTTAGGCATAAAAAGCAGCTGGGTGACTTTCAACCAAACATCACAGGAGACAAAGAGTTCTGGTCCTGCTTAGGCTTGAATGGCAGCTAGGTGACTTTAGGCCTGTCATCCCCTCTCAGTCCAATCCACCTCACAGGGTTATTGTTGTGGGGACAATAGGAGGAGGTGCGTTGGGTATGTTTGCCACCTTGAGTTATTTGTAAAAATAATAAAGGCGGGATACAAATGAATAAATAAACCAATATAAGTTTGATTTATTTTCTCCATAACCAGGATGTGTTGAGATATAATCTATAACCCTTTCAAAACCTGGCTAATTAAAATGTTCCCTAAGATATTTTATGAAACAGAATCATCGATCATTGAAATTGGAAAACACACACACACACACACACCTGAAAACCTATTACAAAATAGTATTTTGAGCAATGGCGCAATATATGGGATTTAGTTCTCTAATCCATGTTTTCGACTGAACCAGAAGTTCACGTTACAGATAATATAACCACTGCATAATAATTAGATGTAAGAAACAGCCTTGCTGGATATCCCAGAGGGGATGGTATAGTCAAATTGGCATAGAATTAAATTATTTTGCAAGCTCCTTTCTTTGGCCCTCCTCTTTTTTTTTTTTTTTTTTGCAAAACAGAAGTGTTCAGGATAGAAGCTACTCAGGTCTTCTGAGATTTTGTATCAGTGATTTGTTTTCTTTGAAAACATGGATCATGAAGTCATCAAGGTCTTACTGTATATCTAAAATGCATAATATTGGACAGGGACCAATGATGTGCACAGAAAGATCAAGCGGCCCCACCCTCCTCTTTTAGAGACAGCGTAGCTTAATAAATATCTCTAGTCTGAAAGGGAAAAAAAGGCTTTCAATTTCATATATGCACTCTTAGGGGAAAAACAACAACAGGAAACAAAATAATGGATATGAATAAAATCTGCTTGAGATGACCTCAGCTCTGCTGACTCTGTAGACATATCCATGGTATCTTTCTGGCAACAATACAGATGTGGTTTGTATGGACTTTTGTTTGGCACGCTCATTCAAATAGACTACTCTGAGGTCTTCTGGCCAAATACTAGCTAGGTCTGGCTTCGCCCTTTTTTTTTTTTAATCAGCTAAGTTCATTTAGGGGGTGTCACCTGCTGAGATCTCTATCTACACGCAACTAAAATGAACTGGTGCTCCACTTTCACCAATCTAGGAGTTATGATGGACATGGTGATGATATTCAGTTGTGTCCAGTTGAAATTGGGGGTGTGATGGCTCAGCGGTTAAAGAAAGTTTAGTGAGCTTCTTCCAGACCCAAACACCACACAGCAGGGCGAACTCCCATTCCTTGCCCCATCTAGTAGTTCGAAAGTATTCAAATGTAAGTAGATATACAACTACTCCCTTGGTTAGAAGGTAATAGCATTCTGTGCACCTTGGCATATAGCCATGCTGGCCAGATGATCACAGAAGTGTCTTCAGACAGTGCTTGCCCCTTGGCTAAGAAATGGAGGTGAGCACTGTCCCCTAGAGTTAGACACAACTGGATAGGGGAAACCTTGACCTTGACCTGGTTAGAGAAAAATATCCTACTTAATCATTGGTTCATTTCTGAACCAAATCTTAAAGGGAAGGACTGAGAAAGTGCTTCTTTTAACAGATACCTTTAAAACAAATTGAGTTTAATTTAGACTATCAAGGTACATTGGTTCAGTTACCTCTACCTTAACTGCTTCTCTTAGTGTCCTATAGACCATTTCCCCCAAAGTCAAGATTTAGCATGGACGAATGCTTTCTTCCTCCACTTCCAACACATGGGGGTCATATATGAAAGTTGGAAAATGCCTCTGGGTGGTGCGATCATATTACCTGAAATGTATGGGAAATGGATAGAGTAGAATCAATTCCTCTATTCTCCTAGGGTGAATTGATTGGGTTGAATCCTGTAGCATCACCAAGCAATTTCATGCAATGACTTTGATTTACTTCTACATGCAATCTTATATATGATTATCTGTTAACTGTTTTGGGGTTCTCCGTGGTCTATGAGCCATGGTGGCGCAGTGATTAAAAAGCAGTATTTCTGGCTAATTCTGCCAACTGGCAACAGTTCGATTCTCACCAGCTCAAGGTTGACTCAGCCTTCCATCCTTCCAAGGTCAGTCAAATGAGGACCCAGATTGTTGGGGGCAAATATGCTGACTCTGTAAACTGCTTAGAGGGGGCTACAAAGCATTGTGAAGCGGTATATAAGTCTAAGTGCTATTGCAAAAACTCTAGAAAAAGGCATAGATACATGTATTTATCACTATGTGAAAAATTATGTGAACTTTTCTAGCAAGTAAATTTAATTGGAGGACCAAGATAGCATAGCAGTAGAGATGGAAATCTGAATGAGCTAAGGATCTTGATGGCTTAGGCAAGTCCTGTTGGAGGCCAATGCATTATCTCAACCCTCTTGGATAAGGAGATTCTTCTTGTAAGGAAAACAAATGATGTTGTTGGCGGTGATGGTGGTGGAAAAGGAAATAAACCACAGAAAGATACACCAAAAGCATAAATCACCCACTTTTCTTTATAATTACATGAGTGAAGATTGATATCTCCTCTAAAAGCTTTCTTACCAATCATAGTAAAATAATACTTTATTTTATATTTTGCTTAGACCTGTCTATCTTTTCATGGTATAAAGTTGCTGTTATAAAATCATACTCAATTCAATTTTTGGTAAAGAGCAGTTACAAGCATTTTCATCGTGGTAGGGAAAAAAAAATATCTGCCTTGCTTAGTCTGCTTTCTTATTCTTTCAATGTCATCCGAGAAAGTTCTTTTCTTTTTGGCCTATGATAATATCATTATCACAGACTCATGTTTCTAATTTCTACTTCCAGCTCCTGCATTGTTAATGTTAACTTCTATTGAACCCAACTCACAGAAGGCTAATATTAATTGGGCTTTGTTTTGTTGTTGTCGTTATTATTAATCTGATTTCTACTCTGCCTTTCAGGATAACTTGATCATCTTTTTGTTTAGATTGCAAGCTAATAGTCAATAATTGCATTTCTTTTGATCAAGAAACCTAAACTGGGGAAAAAAATAGTGTACACTTTAACTTATATTATTCTGTGAAACATGACATCCTGATAGGGCTGTTTAACCAGGGTTCAGGTGTTCTGGACAGAAAAAAACACTCTTATATAATAGAGCTTGGTTAATATTAGTCATTAAAAATTATAATGACATTCTGCTACTTCCAACATAGACAATTTTTACCTGCAGTCTTATTTTAAGAATATTCTTTTTTCTCAGGTGGTTTATGCTTTGGCTACAGGGTTCATTGAGTTAAAAATAATTCTAGTGTTTTACTGCATAATTTAAATGTAGATTGTATGGATCACAAACTTATGTTAATCCCCATATTCTTTAATTTTTTTTAAGGTAATGACTTTAGCATCAGAAAATGATGAATGTGCATCACCCATCTACTTAGAAATGAAAAGCCAAATTTATTTTTATGCGATTATCAAATCAGATCTCCATACTGTCCACTTTCCTGGAATAAATCTTTCAAAACCAAAATGAAGAAACATATTAATAATATCATGAACTAGAAAGGAAAAAAAGTATTCTAGGCTGATACTAATCTCTTACATTTGGAAGTAAGTTTTTTTTTTCAAAGCAAAGTTGAGCTTTACTCAGAGTGGCACTGATTAAGCATAAATTTTTTGACCATCAAATCTTTTCACTATCAAATCTTTATAAAAACTACTGAATTTAAAAATTACATATTAATAGAATCTATGTGATACATCTGTGTTTGCTTTTGTTTATTATACTGTTGTAGAAATACTACCCACAGCTTTTACTTCCTTTCATTAATAATTTGGACATCATTTCCCTTATACCAGAGGTCCCCAACCTTTTGAGCAACAGGGACCAGTTCCGTGAAGAGAGGTTTTTCCACCGACTGGAGGGGGCGTGGTTTTGTGTGCTGCCTGCACCTCGCGGATGGGGCTTTGCTTGTATGTGCAGACTGGTTGCTAGCATGCCATGGCCCAGTACTGGTTCACAGACTGGGGGTTGGGGACCCCTGCCTTATACCACCATGTGGAAATTAAATGTGAGTTAACTAGAGAACAAATTTCTGAAAAACTGAAATGTCTATACACCAATATAAGAAAAAAAAGGAATATTAATTCATGAATTATTCCCTGGAATAAATGGTTGGATAGAGATAGAGACATGGGTAGGGATATGGATAGAGATATGGATAGAGCTAGCTAGCTAGCAAGTGACACATGTGAGAGAGATGGATGGAGATAGATAGATAGATAGATAGTGTTGTGGGTGTCTCACGACTGGATGATGACATATCAGAGAATGAGGAAGCACAAGCCGGCCCCTCTGGGTATTCCCCCCCCCCGGCAGCCGAATCAGATAATGAGGAGTTTTGTATACATTCTGATTCAGACTCTCCAAATGATGAGTCAGATTTAGAGCAAGACGAGCAATGGATTGATCCGAGGTTCAGAAGGTTTGATAAGCGAAGGTGTCAGTTAACTGGAAAAAGGAAGTAATGGGGGGAAGTGACGTATCGGACACTATATTAGAAGGGGGAAGTAGACTACGCCCTTGTTACGGGCAACGTTTATCAATGAGAGGTTTGGAAACTTTTGCAATGCTTTGAAAGTCTGATGTTTTGAAAAACCTAGCGAAGGATAATGAGGTCTCGGCCACTGTGATAAAGACGGAGTGAGTAATTGGGATGTTTGGAAAGAGTTTGTTGTAATCTAACTGTAAATACTTAGTCTTAGATGTTTTTGCCAGCAAAATGTCAGCAGTTGGCTTTGAAATGAATCCTTTTGAAATGTGTTTAATAAATCTCTTAAAGACATTTACGTAGTTTTTAATGATCTGAGAGAGACCAGACATAACAGATAGATAGATAGATAGATAGATAGATAGATAGATAGATAGATAGATAGATAGATAGATAGATAAGTATAGATAGATAAGTGGGTGGGTGGGTAGGTAGGTAGCTAGACAGACAGACAGACAAACAAACAGATGATGGATGGATGGATGGATGGATGGATGGATGGATGGATGGATGGATAGATAGATAGATAGATAGATAGATAGATAGATAGATAGATATGGATAGAAATAGGGAGAGAGATTGATGGAAGCCTTTGTCAATCTTAACTTCTGCTAAGTAACTGGATACGTCCCTGCCATTTTTTGGCAGTATTTTCAGAAGTGCTCTGCTGATGCCTAACCCTAACCCTAGGACAGAGAGAGGAGGTCTGTCCCAAAGTCACCAGGATTAGAACTCTAATTTCTAGCCTACTGCCTTTAACAACCACACCAAAATGGCTCTCTCCATGTAGATAAGATTTGCAGAAGTAATTAACTGAAATGTCTTTCCCTTGTTGACTGTCTCCAGCCATAGGAGCTGTCCGCTTCTCCATGGGAGCAACAGTGCGAGAGAACTATTTTCATCTTCTGTTGTGGCTTCTTAGGTGTGTCTCACCAGATGCAGTCTAGCAAGCCACAAAGAAAAGATCAAGGCAGATTTCTTCTCCTGTTTTCTTTGTTTTTCTATTTGTGGCTTCCTAGATGCATCGGATGGGATGCATCTTGAAGGGATGGTAAGACAGGCCCAGAAACTTGGCCTAGTATTGTTTCTTCAAAGTATCTTAGTAAATCTTGAGAAATTCTTCTACATCTTGAACTTTTCTGAATAGCAACATGGTAGACTCTTCAATGTTCCTATTTTCATATCTTAAGTTTTTTACATTTTTTATCATTTACAAGAGGTCATGCGGTCACCGATATACAACATTGTAAAACACATTACCTGTACAAACACAAATAGATGAGATAAAATATTAAATTAGGATAAAGCCGTGATAAAATCGCCATAATATGGTGCATAGAGTCGTAATAGGAAAGTTATTATAGCTCAGTACCTAAGGAAGTCAACCATCTAACTGCTTCTGCTGTGGCTGTGATCCGATCAAGATTGTGCTGTGCTTTTTAAAAATGTGATGAGCTTTATTTTGAAACACAAGAAGGTGGTTCTGTATTTAAAGTACAAATCAATTATTTTTAGAATGGTTAGCTTTTGCTGGTTACAAGTCTTAGGACATTGATCACAGAAGCTTATTGTACTTCACTGAGTCTTTATTTTTATGTGATAGTTTTTAATTAAATAGTATCCTCTTGGACAGTTTCCTCTGTCACAGAAAGACATAGATTACCTTGGCAATTTTTTTAATGGTAGTGAGTGATTACACAAATATTATTCAGATAAACTGAAAAGAATGTTATCCTTTGTCCAAGGTCTTTCTCTCCCAAGTTATATTTTTGAGTGATGGGCATTCTGAATTGTAGCACTTTGCATCCATACTTCCAGTTGCATACATAAAAGTAGCCAAATCTTTGCTTTGAGCTTGTATAAACACAATATATTAAAAATGCAGTCTATAAATTGTATGATGCAACTACTAATCTGCCAGCTAAAATATTCTCGCTGTTATGATAAGCTAGAAGTGGACTATCTGAGCAACCTTTTGTATACGGCCTTGAACCTGACTATTTTCTTATCCTCTGAGTAGACCAAGGCAAACAATTGAGACTAAAGTTGACCTTGTGTGGCTGGTTGAATTGCTTTTGAAATATTGGAGGATAGTGTCTCATTGGAAGTCCAGAACTGGAAAATATGCAACAATGACAGAATTGACAGTTTAAATTCATAACAGAATCTAACCAAATTTAAGTTAGAAATATATACTACACATTGCACAACAGGGCAAATTTAGGTATTGGAATATGGGTGTTTAGGGGGAAAAAAGTTGCATGAGTGATGGAGAAGAATAGGTGAAAGGACTTAAATAGGACCGGGGGGGGGCTTTTAGGTGATATTAAGGCTTGTTGGCTTCTGGGATAGATGCAGGATCCACCCCACCTTTAAAACCACTCCCCAAAGTCAGAGTGTTGACTGACAAGGGGCCTGTTTCCAATGCTTCAATCATTTCTCTGGTGATTTTTGTCCCTGGTCAGCCAACAATCTTAGTTAAGTGCTGTTCTGTCTGGCCCCTCTCAGCTCATTAAAATCCACATAAATATGTCTTTAAGAGGTTTATTTAACACATTTCAAAAGAATTCACTTCAAAGCACGCTGCTGGCATTTTGCTGGCAGAAACAGCCAAGTCCCATGTATTTACATTTAGATTAAAACATACTCCTTCCACACCTTCCAATTAACTCACTCTTTCTTTATCACATTGTCCAAGGCCTCATTATTCTCCCGTAGATTTCCAAAACATCAGAAGACTGAAGTCAAACGCACGGCTCCAGATATCAGGCTACTCCTTGATTAACGTTGCTCGTGACAAAGGCGTAGTCTCTCTGTCCCCTTCTAATATAGTGTCCGATACGTCACTTCCCCCCATTACTTCCTTTTCCCACTTAACTGACACCTTCGTTTATCAAACCTTCGAAATCTCGGATCAAGCCATCTATCTTCTTGATCCAAATCTGACCCCTCACTTTGTGAATCTGACCCAGACTGCCTGTAAATCTCCTCCCTGTCTGGCTCAGCTGCCAGGAGGGGAAAATACCCAGAGGGGCCTGGCTGCTCTTCCTCGGCTGCCGGGAGGGGAAAACACCCAGAGGGGCCTGGCTGCTGATCCTCATCATCTGATACTTCCCAAGCTGGTCTAGGGACACTCACAACAAGTGCCAAACTGAATGCATGGTTCATTGCAATGCGAGGCTACCAATGAGTTCGGATCTCCTCATCTAACTGTTCATTTGTGTTTTGGGAATGGTTTTTTTGCTTTCAGGTGGTTGATTCCAGAGGTACGAACTCTTTCTACCTTCTTTTCAAGGAGTAATCTCATCAACTCAAGATCTTGAAAAGTTACTCACTTCTGATACAGCATTAGCAGAATAAGCAGAAGTCTTCATGAAGTCATTAAAGTCCCAGTAGAAACAGCTCTAGAAAGTCCAAAATTCTTTCTGAATAGACATGTTATATGATATATGATGATATATCATGATATGTGTTTTTCTCCTCTAATGTTCTACCTCTTCTTTTTCGGCAGAGCATATTTTTTGTTTGCCATGTTCTGCTGTCCATATGTAGAATATTTCATGTATGGCAGCTCCACATATGGAGACTTTAAAGTTGATTGGTGAATCGTCTACTTTAATTTCAGTTGAGAACTCCTCTCTATTTCAAGAATGAATTTAGGTTAAACAAAAGGAAGTTATTCTCTTGACAACCTAAGTTTACTCGGATTCACGTTAATTTCTATGCCTTGAATATTAATACTTTCTTTTTGTGGCTCCTTTATCCAATAGAAACTATTTACCTGAACGAGTTGCTAAGATTGAGGCGAGAGAAAATATTTTCTTCCTCTTCAAAAATACTTTCTTTCCTTGAGAACATCTGCTTTTCTACCCTCTACGGGCTTCCACTTTATAAGAGAGAAAAAGAAAGCAAAACACAGCAAACCACAGACATATTTTCAGAGTGGAAAAAGTGGTCATGTCTCTACAGAAATATTTCACCTCTGCAGATTGTGAGTTTGGATTTTGAGGGAAAAGAGAATTGTGCTCTGAAGTTTAATAATAATAATAATAATAATAATAATAGTAATAATAATAATAGTAATAATAATAATAGTAATAGTAATAATAATAATATAACAACAACAACAACAATTACAACAACAACAACAACAACAACAACAACAATAATAATAATAATAATAATAATAATAATAATAATGTCCTGGGTAAGGACTCAATAGGTAGACAAAATGTCAAATCCAATCTGAACATCTGGCTGACTGTGAGATGATCCATAATAGTAATAATAGTAGACCTTGGAGGTCATCTAGTCCAACCCCCTGCTCAGGCAGGAAACCCTATACCATTTCGGACAAAGGGCTGTCCAGTCTCTTCTTAAAAACTTCCAGGGTTGGAGCATTCATCGCTTCTGGAGGCAGGTGGTTCCACTGATTGTTTCACTCATGTTTGTGCACTCATTTTTGGGTAATTCCAAAACATGGTTGAAATCATCAGTCTGGACTAATGCAGGACAGGGAGTCCTTGACTTATGACCACAACTGAGCCCAAAATTTCTGTTGTTCAGTGAGTTTTGCCCATTTTATGACCCGTCTTGTCATAGTTGTTAAGTGAGTCACTACAGGTGATAAGTTAGTCACCCAGTTGTTAAGTGAATCCGGCTCCCCCATTGATTTTTGCTTGTCAAAAGGTCGCAAAAGGGGATCATATGACCCCGGGACACTGTGACCATCATGAATACGAGTTGGTTGTGCCAAGCGTCTGAATTTTGATCACATGATCATGGGCAATGCTACAAAGATCGTAAGTGTGAAAAATGGCCATAAGCCGGTTTTGTCAGCGCTGTTGTAACTGTGAACGGTCACTAGATGAACTGTTGTAAGTCAAGGACTTATCTATGCTTCTTAAGTGATATCCATGCGAGTTCACCTCTTGATCCACCTGTGGCTCTTCACTGCACCTGTCATTTTGTCTTTTCCATGAGGAAGTGGCTAAACTAGAAAGAATATGCTCCTGTATTAAGAACGGTGTAGTTAGAATTTTCTTTCTAGTATTTGATTTAGTAGGAGTGAAAAGAAGGTTCCCCCACCCCCAATGTCTATTTTATATGAATTCCTTGTCAAGAACCATACCAAATTGGACAGGATCCTCCTCCTCCTCCTCCTCCTCCTCCTCCTCCTCCTCCTCCTCCTCCGGATTATGAATTCTAGTCCTGTCCTTGCATAAAGCCATTTTTGGGCCAGCCCTTCTCTCTTAGCCCTAGGAAGAAGACACTGATTAATAAAGACACCTCTGGAAATGTTGCCAGAATATCTACAGCAGACATGTCAAACACAAGGCCCGGGGGCCAGATGCGGCCTGTGAAGTGGTTTCATGTGGCCCGCGAAACCATCCTGGAAACAGTGAGGGAATGGCCCCCGCTGCCTTGGCCCTGGCCCAGGCTGGCTGGGAGGGAGCCAATGTACAATTTTGTGGTGGTCATCTATGCCGAAACGCATTCAGTCTTAGCTCCATAAACCCCCCCCCCGCATGGCCTGAGAAGAACAGTGAGGCTCCTTCAGTGGACCATACCTTTGTACTTGCCCTGGTCCCACCTCCTTCTGCCAGAGACCCTCAGATCTGTCCCACTCCTGCCCAGGCCCCCACAGGCCCCCTTGACGCGAATGATGTAGAGCTGGCCATGCCCACCCAGTAGGCCACACCCACTCCATCCATGCCCACCCAGTAGGCCACACCCACCCTGGCCACACCCACCCAGTCCCCTGAGGGCAACCCCAATCCTGATGTGGCCCTCAGTGAAATTGAGTTTGACACCCCTGATCTACAGGGACTTGCCCGAGCAGGAATCATGACTAACTTGAAGGTACCAAAAGCCTGCAAATAAACAAACCGTATCAGTCAGAGCACGCATTTTCTAAATGTTCATTTTTAATAGGCATCTTCACATTACTCCAGTCTAGTTCCACGGTTACTTTAGGTTTCTCTTGTTATGGAGTACCTCTTGAGCTTAGGAAACAACCCTTTCTGAACTTTAAACTAAATGCACTTGTTACAATAATTCTTATTGTGTTCAGGAAGGTAGAAGTCATTACTCCAAAGCCTTATCAGGAAATGCACACCGGCAGTGCATTGAAAGGGGAATCTACCCCAAGATAATGGCCCATTTTGTGCCCTTGCTTGTCAGAGTTGTTAAGTGAATCACGGCAGTTGTGAAGTTAGTAACAACTGTTGTTAAGTGAATCTGCCTTCCCCATTGATTTTGCTGGTCACAAAAGAGGATCACATGACCCCGGGACACTGCAACCCTCCTAAGTATGAGTCAGTTGCCAAGCGTCTGAATTTTGATCACGTGACCAGAGGGATGCTGCAAGGGTCACAAGGGTGACAAACAGTGCTAAGTGACTTTGTTTCTGTGCCGCTGTAACTTCAGACGGTCACTAATTGAACAGTTGTAAATTGAGGATTACCTGTACTTAGGTCAGATTAACATCACATCTTATTGTCTAACTTTTAATTATTTTTTTAAATGCTTCATAAGAAGTTTATTCATAATCCCATACAGGTCCTAGGAACTGATTCATGAAGTTGTTTTGTGTGTGTGTGTGTGTGTGTGTGTGTGTGTTTTTAAAGCATATCACACTTTTAAGGCAGCCATGAATCAAGGCCATGAAGGATGAAAAGACAAGATCCGTTTTCACCATTAAATTGTTTTCTAAAAAAAGCCTTTTTCAAAGTGCATATGGTAACTTCCTTTCGACCTGCTTTCCCATCCTCATCTCTTTGTCAGGCCTGTCACTTATAAAGAATCACTTGACTTACAATAACAAATTCAAAAGATGAGAATATAATCAGTCGATCCATGAAGAACTGGAATAAAGACACCCCTCCACTGCTCTAGTTATCATTCCCGTAGCGATAGTGTTATTATTGATGTGGCTGCTATGTTAATTTCTACAGAAAAAAGAGAGAATATTTGGAATACTTACAAAGAGGACTTTAGAAATATCAAATCTCAAAGTGAAGAATCAATTCCTGCACTCTGGAAACAAGTACAAACACTCTCCACTTTGCTACCCACTTTTATTGTGAGCCTTTAAAAATAGTTCAGAAACTTTAGAAAAGAAATGCCAATTCCCACCCCCCCCTTGGGAAAGGGAGAAGAGGGGTAGGCAGAGAAGCTTTAGGAAGAGTAAAATAAGGAAAATTAGAAGGGTTGATTAAATGCCCAAGTTAAAAACTTAGTGCTCATATTATCAACAAGTTGCTGATCTTCCAGGGATTTTGATTAAACTTTTCTTCTCTAGAACAAACCTGCCTTTATTCCAGACAATTTTCGCCTTGTGTGATGTTTCTGCCCTCCCCCTCTTTTTTTTTTTTAATCTTGTAAATTGATTTAAAATGTATGCTGGTCATCTTCAGGGACCTCATTTCAGTGGAGATGGAACTTGTGTTACCTGAATCAATGTTTTAAGTGTCCCCGTGGCCCAGCATTTTGAATAATCAGTCTGCTTCTATCTCTTTTTTTTTAACCGAGCACATCACACACACACACACACACACACAGAAACAATTCCACCCTCTCTCTCTATTTGTCAGCTTTTGGGGATCTTGATTCTTTCTCTCTCTCTCTCTTTCTCTCCCTCTCGGCTTCTTTCCTTTCCCATTAACGTGCCTCAACACCCAAAATGTTTAGAAGGTGCTGGATTACTTTTGTTTATTATAACAAACGTTCTCTGCACCCCCTTCCAATAATTACTCCACCCTCATTATATAACCCCATCACAAAGAGGCTGTTGAAGGCCTGCTTTTGTCACAGATGGGTGGTAGAATCCACAACCACAGTGTTTCTTCCCCCCATCCCCACTCATGGCCCCCCCTTCTGCTCCTTTTCATTTATTAGCCACATCTAACCTATTCCTCATGTTTTTTTTTCTTTTTGCTTGATTGCACCTTCCAAGCCTTGGCACCTTTTCAAGTTGCTTTTTTTTCTTTTAAAGAAAAAGTTATTTGCTTGGTAATAAAGTAGGCTGGATCTGGGGGGGAGCCACAAAGCAAAGCAAAACAAAACCCATCTAAGGTTTTTAAATCTATATTTCCTGATTATCTGAGACCTATAAGGCGAAGGAGCTCCATGGCTTTCTCCCCCCTCCCTCCCCGCCTGTCCTTTCTTTCGTTCCTTTTTTTTCCCCTGGAAGTTTAATTACCGTATGCTAATTTCCTTGCCTACTACGTGATTAATTAAAATCATATTTTCATAATCATTTGGCAGTAGTATTGTCTTCCTACCATCGTGATCTTGCCTCTCTCTCTCTCTCTCCCTCCCTCCCTCCCTCTCTCTCTCCTTCTCCCCTTCCCCTAAATAGTGTATGTAAATAAAGTCAGCCTTAATGGAAAGCATCAAAATGCAACGCCGAAGACCTTTCTGTGTTTGCGTGCGTGCGATTGGCAACATAACTGCTTATTTACATTAAATACGCCACAAGGTTACAGTGCGGATCAACGTCACTTTATCGTTGATTACTTCTCTTAAGCGCCCGGCTTTTGGGGGGTCTGGTGCTGCGTGCAATCCTGCTCAAGCTTTCCCTTCGGAGTTTTTGCAAGAATCGGACTTGAAATAGTTTGCAAGAGCAGGTAAGGAGCCGGGCTGAAATAGTCGCCGGGTGCGTGCGTGTGTGTGTCTGTGTGTCTGTATTTCTCTCTCGGTGTGTAACTGGGTCCCTCTCCTCCTTGCTCGCTTCCCGTCCCCCCCCTTCGTTTCTCTCTCTCTCTCTCTCTCTCTCTCTCTCTCTCTCTCTCTCTCTCTCTCTCTCTCTCTCTCTCTCTCTCTCTGTCCCCCCCTTCCCCTTCTCCTTAAATAGGGAGAGATCCTTCGGGTTTGTTTAGGGAAAATGACAGGGTTGATGGAAGCTTGGATCCGAAGCAGCAGCAGCAGCGGCGGCGGCGGGCGGCTTCTGGTGTGTGTGTGTGGGGGGTGTCGGTGGTAGCTCTTGGAGGAATTGCTGGGTTTGAATAAGTGTGTTTACACGGGCTCAAGGTCAAGCCCAAAACGGCTCGGTGTTAAACGCTTCCTCCCTCTCCCACCTGCCTAACCAAGAGTTCCTTAGGCAGGGAGAATGGGGAGGGGAGGGGAGGGAAGCGAGGGGGGGGAGAGAGAGAGAGGCGGCGAGCAAGCGGCGAAAATGGACGATGGCAGCCGGTTCTTTGTAGATTATTATATCAAGGGTTCGGCATTTGGCTCATCAAAGCTAAATGCCGCAAGACCTGTCTGGATGCCGCGAATTACGCCAAGACGACAATGGATGGAGCTTGGGTCTCTCTCTCTCCCTCTCTCTTTCTGTGTCCCCCCCCTCTCTTTTTTTAAACGGCACAATGCATTTTTACCTACCAGAGCAGGAGCCGCGAATGTCTTGCGAGGTTGCCCGATAGCTTATCAAGGAAAAAAAGGGGGGGAATTCCTGAGGAAGGGGGGGGTCGAGAAAGCGAGGAGCTCCGGATCTCTTTGGTCCTCGGGACGGGCTCCCCAGATCGAGGAGAGCCAGGCCGAGGGTGGATCCGGGAGAGTTCCCCTTGCCCACTTTCTCTTCTCTTCTCTCCTCCCCCCCTCCGTTTCCAGCCCCAGCAAACGATCAAGTCAATCATGTGGGGGTATGCCTCGTTATTCATTAAACACAAATCTTTTACAACGCTTCGCTTTACGTGCCGGACTTTCTGGGGGGGGGAGGCTTTGCTTTAAAACAAACGGGAAGGTAAGGAAAGACAAAAGGGACGGCGGAGGGTCCTCCGCCCCCTCCCCTCCAGATATTTATTCCTTTTGGAAGAAAAACAAGAGAGATTGAAAGAGAGAGAGAGAGAGTCTCAGAGTTATGGTGGGGAGAATTATTCCTAAGTAGGGGTGCGCACCCCCCCTTCAGCCCGCTTTATCAAAGTAACCTAGGAGTAATTGCCCCCCCTTCTCTCTTTTTTTTTTGTATCCTCGCAACGGGGCCTGCGTGATTAAAAAATACAGTATAATTAAATATCCATAGCAGTGACGTTTGCGAGCCGTGGCTGTCAAGGGAGAGAGAGAGAGAGAGAGAGAGAGAGACAGGGAAAGGAAAGAAAAAAAAAAAAAGCGGAGCCAGAATGAAGGCAGCGGAGGAGCCATGGCAGGGCGCTGTAGAACTTAGCCTGGAGGCCGGCGCCGGCGCTTTCCCTCCGTCCCTTTTCAAAATCCGTTACTTTCCAGGGATGCGGGGAAGGGCAGGAAGGAGGGGAGGGAGAGGGGAGCAGAAGAAAAGGCAGAACTTGAGCCGGCTTTTCATCCCGCAGAGGAAAGGAAGATTTAGGAAGAATTCAGATCGCGCCTCTCTCTCTCTCTCTCTCTCTCTCTCTCTCTCTGTGTGTGTGTGTGTGTGTCTGCCAGCGGTGTGTGTCTGCCAGCCCCGCGCTTAAAGTTACTCAAACTTTGGGGTCGGGAGTGGGGACGAAGGGGTTCCCTTCTTAATTTTAGAGCCAAACCTTAATTTTAAAGCCAAACCTCGCTGCAGCCAGGCAAAGTTTTGCAAAAGTCAACTCCTTCCTCGCCTGCCTGGGCGAAGGGGGCTCGTTTTTTGTGAGCAGGCGGAGGGGCTGAGAAGCTTGAGCCGGGGGGGGGGAGGAACAGTCCAGCGGCGGGAGAAGCCCCCTGCCCCGGTTCCTCCTGAGATCGCCGCCCCCTCCCCCAGAGGCTCTCTCCCACGCCCCTTCCCTCGAGCTTAGCCTGTCTCAAAACTTCTGCCTCACTCTGGGGGAGTTTTAAGCCAGCCACGTCGGGTCGGGCCCCGTCAAATCGGGCCCCGCTTCTTCTTCTTCTTCTTCCTCCAGCCAGACGCGCGCCCGGCCGACAGGCTTCGGCTTCAGCCTCCTGCATTCACAGGCCAGGCCGGGCCGGGGCGGGGCAGAGCGAGCAAGGAGTGGCGGGCGGGGGCCCGCCGTTTTCAACCAGTCTTTCAGAGGGGTTGAACAGCTTTCTAGCAAAACTAGGAAGACGGAATTGGGGGGAGGGGGAGGAGAGTGCCCGAGGTTCCCCCCTGCTCCTCCCCACTCCCCCCTCCCACGCCGACATGGAAAGCAGGCACCTGCCAGACAGACAGCCCGGGCAGGGGAAAGGCGCGATTTCAAGTAACAGGTTAATAGAGAAAAAATTTGCTTTCTGGGGAGAAAGCGAAGCAAAAGCAAACCGGCGCGCTGGGGAGGGGGGGGCAGAACGCGCTCAGGCGGATTGATTCCTGCAAGTGAATTAAGGTGAAGCAAACCGTCTTCCAACTGGGTGGTGGGAGAAGTTTGATTTTGAAGGGGGGGGTGTTTGCAGCGGGGGGGGGACAAGAGGGAGAGAGAGAGAGAGAGAGAGAGAGAGAGAGAGAGAGAGAGAGAGAGAGTCCTTTCTCCACTGGGGGCATCTTTAGTGGATCTATCACATCCTGCAGCCCGGGATTTTAACTAATTTTAATTTTAACCTGAAGATCTGAAAATAGCCCCATGACTATATGAATATATATATATAAATATAAATCAATCCTAAAAAGTTATTTCAGAAAGACGAACTCACACCCTTTCTAAGTGTGTGTCTGCATCTGTACATATATTTGTAGAGACACACGCACAATTACACATACGGAGAATGCATTGATGATAAAAGTAGGAAAAATTCCAGCTCCTTAACTTCAGCCCATCTGTTGCCTCGACTTCGCACTTGTAGAAGGGAAGAGGAAGAGGAAGAGGAAGGGGACCTGGAAGCAGGCAACTTTTACGCGGGGGAAATAGATTGCAGATTTGTGGGTGCGCGCCTGTCTCCGGGACCCTCGCGTTAAGTCAGGGAGAGAGAGAGAGAGAGAGAGAGAGAGAGAGAGAGACAGCGAAGTTCAGAACAGAGCAAAACAAAGCGAAACGTCTCCCACGGATTATCCGAGATCTGAATTAAGCTGCGGGGAAGACGGGGGTGGGGGCGGGGGCGGCATACCGTCAGTTCCACGGGAGATTGAATCCATGGGCAGGTCCTCTCTCGGAAGGAGTGGGTGACTCGTTACTTATTCATTTAATTTATTTGTTTAAAAAAATCTGCAGGGGTTTCGGCGGGGTCCTTTAGGATGCCCGGGGGAGGGCCCCCCCGGCGTTGTTGCGAATCTCCCCTTCTCTTTGTCGAGTGGAGCTTGTTGTGTCTACAGTGGTGCCTCTTAGGTGGAGGTGGGAGTTTGTCGGGCGCTTCGTTTTCACTTTAGCTGCCGCCCAGGAGAGCAGCTGTAGCGGCGGCGTTGGGGAGGGGAAGGGAGGGGAGGGGGCCAGGCGGGCGGCTGGAGGCGAGAAGGAGGCGAAGTTTGGCCGCAGCTTCCGAGATGCGCGCCCCGAGACAATGAGGCTCAGTAAGAGAAAGGAGCGCGCCGGAGCCGGGGGAGAAGCTGGGATAACCCGCGCGTCTCTTTCGCCGGTTGACCGGACCGGGTCTCTACTTCCCAAGCGCGCTCTTTGGAGCCTCCCCCCCTCACCCCTTCCAGTTGCCGCCCCCCCCGCCCCGTCTCCCTTCTGTGCAGTTTAAAATAATTCCAACAGGGGCGGTCTGTGCTGAGCTGAGCGGATTCCTCCGAGTTTTTTCTCGCTTCAGACGCGCGCTTGTGGGAAAGGGACCAGGTCTCTCTCGCTCGCTCGCTCTCTTTCTCTGCTTGTCTAGGCGTGCTGGGGCACAGCTTTCTTTGAAGAAGTGTCCCCGCGAAGTTGAGCAACCTCCGTCGGGCTGCCTAGAGCGGGGCGTCCTCGTCCCCCCCCCACCCCAGCCCTCCTCCCTGCAGAAAAGTTCTCAAAAGGGATGGGCGCAACCCCTCTCCGTAAACGAAGGCGCTTTTCTGCTCTAGTTTAACATTAGCCGCGGTGTTTTTACCCACTTCCACCGGATTTTGGAGTCTTTCTGTGGAAAGTGTTCCTCTCGCCCCCACCCCTGGCGTCGCTGCTCTTCCCCTCTGTTCCCCCCCTCTTTTTGGTCCCCTCTTCCCTTTTCTCTTTTTGTCCCTCCATCTCTCCAATCTTCGCCCATTGTTCTGACTTGGGAAAGAAGGCTCCCTAAGTACCAAAGGGAGGGGAATCTCCCGTCCTCTCCCTACTCCCTCCCGCATCTTTCTCAACTCCTGCCTGATTTGAGGTTGAAATAGTAAACTTGAATAAGGGAGGGTTTTTTAAAAAAAAAAAAAGCGGGGGAGGGGACGGCAAAGACAGACCGGTAGTGGTGAAGGACATGTACAGCTGTAATTAACTTCAAGATGCTTCAGGAAGGCGCCAATCCGTACGGGTGACTCGGCTGGCTTCGCAAATCTGTCCTGTGCAGGGAGCTGGATCTCGTACTTTTTTTTTCTTTTTTTAACCTGATCGCCATTTCCCTGAATTATTCGCTACCGATCCCGGGAGCAGAATTGCATAATTTGGATTCTTCCCCTCCCCTCCCACGCGCGAAAGAAACTTGCTGGCAAAGCCTGAATCTCTAGAGATCCCTCCGACTTGGCTCCTTCCGTCTTCCGCGATGATTCAGGGGGCAGACCTAATGGAAAAGTAAGTGACCTGCAGAAAAAGTGCGTGCCTAGGTTGTGGGAAGGGAAAGTGGGGTGGGGGTGGGGGTCCGGGGCTGGTCTTGATATCCTTTGGAGGGTATCCTAAGCTTCAAGGCAGCGGGGAGGGTTTAGCTTTCCCTCTGCTCCGCTTTCCTTCGCTCTTTCCTCGACTGGGTAGCGATGCAAATTAATTTGGGATCCCCTCGCTATGATGCCTGTTACCTGTTGTGAATCTATTGGACCGTTAGGATGTGTGTGTGAGTGTGTGTGTGTGTGTAGAGGCTGTGTGCTTAAATCCAGTGGTCGCTGGGGGACACGGGCGCTACACTCCGCTGCTGCTGCTACTGTTGGGGACGTGGGAGGATTTTCTGTGGAAACCTTGCCCACTTCCAATAGTTCCTAAAGAACGGGGGGGGGGGGCTCCCGGATCTGCCTGCTTGTCTGCGGAATGGTTATTTGGATTTGAATAAGACATCTAAAATCGGATAAGAAGCCAACAGAAAAAAAGAATTTTAATATTCTTAAGAATTTTAAGGAGTTAATTTCTAATTGCTTGCCTTTCACCCTCCCTCCTCGTAGAGTAGTCAAGAGTTAAGGTTATTAATCGTGGGCATTTGCAAATAGCTGTCTTCGCGTTTCTGCCCTGGTGTCTTCTTTCACCGGGGAGTTGTTTTATAAAGTGCTGTGATGGAAATGTGATTTTTAAAACAAAATCTGCCGCTGGTGTTTGAAAAGGAGGGCGCTTAAAACTGCCTTTCCGCCAGGGCGAGGGGAACCCGGTGTCCGTGTGCGCGTGTATATATATATATACACATGCCTAGGATGCAATTGATCCGAAGCGCGAATCCAGCTAGGGTGTTTATTATGTGGGTCTCTGGGCTGAAGGCTGTTCTAGTTATGATGTCATTTTGATCGTGGAGAGTGAATGTCTCCAGATTCTACCATTAAATGCTTGACTAGTCTGCTGGTAATGGTAGTAGCACTGACATGTTTTGGTCTTTGACAATCACAAGCCTGATGCACCCTAGGAATTAACTTCTTCATTTCCTGGTGAAGAGAGAGCTCTCCAGCTTGAAAATTTGCAACAGCAACTGCACTTCTGTGAGCAGCCTTGTCTCAGGGCTTTTATCAAAGGGATATAGCTACCCTAAACCCAGAAAGGTAGTATTCTTCTTTTCAGTATGGAGAATTAAAAATAAAAAGTTGGGGGAACCCAGACGAACACGCTCAACAAACACATCTAAGCATTTGTCTTCTTCTTTCTGATGTTGTGTTTGCTTGTTTGTGTGTCTCCTTATAATATTTAATATGACAGAAACCCAACATTTGCAAGCAAAATGCCTCCAGATAATTGAAAATGTGTATCTGCTGTCATCTGATCTATCTCTTTAGGAAATATCTTTTTTTAAAAAAAATCAGTTCCTCCATCATTTGGGATTTCAGTTAGTGGTTTTCCTCACTGCGAGGAATATTTACATATATATATATATATATATTCTTATTTTGGGTATGGCTTCAGGGTAATAGTGTCATTTACTGCTTTAAAATTGTATTCGGTATTCAGTATTTATTTTTATTTACTGTTCTGTTGATGTTTTGTGATGCTAAAAACTTCCGCATGTGGGAGCAGATTTATACTTGTTAGACCTGACAGAATTAGACTGATGCCCTCAAATTATTTCTACCTAAAAGCAAAAAAATGTCAAAAAGTTAGGAAACTAAATTTGTAGAGCAAGCTTGATATATGTTGAGATATCCTGCACTACTGGGATGTGAGAAAAATCCTAACAGTCAGGAGATTTAAGTTCTCAGCACTGTTATCTTTCTGGAGCTTAGTTGCAACTTGCCCCAAATTGTAAGAGAGGTAGTGAAATTTTACTTTCTGTCTAGGGAAGATACTACAATGCCACCTTCTTTATAGGACAGATTGTGTCCTTATTTTGCAGCCAAACTGGCTATATTTTCAGAAAAGTAAGATGACAAATGAGATTGTTTACATGCCATGTGAATCTCAACTTACTAGTCTGCTTGAAATGGAACTGGCCCACCTAATCTATCAGAGTCTTAATCAGATCTTCTTTTTTTTTTTACAAATACAATTTTCCCTTATATGAAAATAAATTTGCCCCCCCACTCCTTTCCACCCTTGCCTGAAGATTACTTTGGGGTTAATATGTATGTCAGATATTACTCAGTTGTCTTTGGATAGGATATGAATCTGATACGAAAAGTCTTGACTGAATTGATAGGAATTTTATAAAAAGAAAGCACTTATTTGCTAAAGTACCTGCTGTGCCAATTTTATGGATTTCTGGATAGAGGTGACTAAAATTAGACTTTAATAAAAAACAGAGGGACCAGAAGTACATTTTAAAAATGTCTCCATTCCCACTTACAAGTTTCTTGCATTAACAGTATGGCTTTAGAACAGAAGAACTGAAAAATCAAGACATCTTTCTGATTAAAACTAAAATCCGAGGAGCTAAATTTGTTATAGTAAAATTCTTTGATAAGCCGTATTTGTTGAAAAAAAAGAGGAGACTATCAGTTCATAAATAAAATGTTTCTGTAACAATGGGTAACTTCAGGAGAGAGTAGAGCAGTGAAAACTGCAAGTCTTCCAGTTTTGTGAAAGACCTAGTTGAAACACCAAGATTGAGAATTTCTGGATACAGGAATGAAAAATGAAATTTATAAAACCTACAATGCTGGGGGAAGAACCACACCTTAGTCATAAGTCCATTTTTTGATTTGGTGGGTGCTTGATAGACATCTAGGAATGAATTGATGCTATATGTCTATTTCCTTAATTTCAGTGGGGAAAATAATACCCCTCAAAATACTGCTGGAGTGATAAGAATAGGTTGAGTTAGCTACAGGATATGAAGTGTCTTTTTCCATTTTCCCCCCTGTGATCCACATTAAAGCTAATAATGTATCTTTCATTCCAAGTTATAGTACTCTGGTGTCTGAAGAGCAAACATCTAACTGTGGGTTTACAAAACTGAGGAGTCTCGTAGCCAAAAAGCTTTGTTGAATTTTGTAATCAGCTTCTGAGCTGGCTGAATAACCAACTGGATCTCTAGGAAAAGCTTTGAAGAAAGTAATTAGTAAACTACTTATCTTTCCATCTCAGGTTGAAGCTTGCTAAGGAGATTCTTATGCATGCTTGTTTAGAAGCAAGTTTCAGCTCTGTTCAATGGAGTTTACTTCTAGAATGCAATTTTACTTTGCTTAAAGTGAGTTTTAAAAAGTGCTGTATGAAAAATTACTCTTTAGAGGTCTGTATTTGTTCAAGTCAACCAAGACGCATTGTTGGTCATAATATTGGAAAACTTGCAAGACATATCAAGAATGATTCCAGAATATCCCTAACGATTTCAGAATCAGAGTCCTGATATTTTATGCCCTCCTTGATATTCTGTGATAAACTTCAAACCAAAGAAAAATCGCATGTGTTAAAGCGAGATTAACAAGATAAAATCTACTTTGTTACCCATTGTGCTCAGACTTCTGAGAAAAGCAACTACAGTATCAGTGCTGCAAAAGCAAAGATTAATAATTCTTAATCTTAGTATGGCCACAGCTGGCTGACCAGGTATGCAGGTAACCATGTAAGTGCATCTCTGTTTATTTCAAATCCATCTTTCCTATTTCACGTTTACGTCAACAGGTAAAAAGATCCATTGGTCCAAATGAAATTTGGCAGTCCTCCCCACCCACCCACCTCACTTCTAGGGTTCTAAGGCAAAATAATCTATAAAAAATATTTTTAGTCAAGTTGCTGAAAATTGAAGGTATCCAAGATCAAGGCTATTTTTGAAAAGCAGACCCCTGCTGTTATTCCTAATTATTCACAGTGGAAGAGAAAGTTACGTCATGTTGCTGGAATTATAGAACAAAACCATATTGGATTAGAAACTAAAACAGCCAGATTGTGTCCCAGGAACATGATATCAATTTTGTTAAAGCTGTGTTTTATATTTTGGTAATATGGCTGTAATCTAGGGAATCACTTCAGGTGTATCCAAGGGGAAGGATATATATATCAGAGGGGGATTTTATTGCTTTGAACAGAAAGATCATCAAATCATTTTGCAACTTGTTTTGAAGTTGCAATTTTAGAAGAAGTGGCTGGATTTGATGGGACTTGTGTTTAAGGAAGGAATGTTCAGATTCATTATGAGTACCAATAGTTACACCTGGTTTTCTACTGCTCTGCTTTTAATCAACTATCAATATTTGTCTGCTTGTCCATCTGCCTCTCTCTCTATTGCTTTTATATGGGAATCTTGCTGTCACACTGGTTGCCCTCAGATGGAAGAGGAAACAAATGGACTGTGTGTTTGTGTGTTTGTATGTAAATCAAGTTTGGAATGATATGATTTTCGCTGAGCAGTCTACTGCTACCTAAAAAAACTTGATACATTGCAAAGTTCTTAACAGCAGAAAATAGTTTAGACAAACTATTTCAGGCAAACATAAACCAGCTAAATTTAAGCAGGTCTAAATTCCATTCATTGAAGCAAGAGTGAATTTAGAGCATCCTCATCACACACACACCCCAGAAATTAACAGCTCTCCAAAGGGTTTAATTTGGGCACAGATATGTTGGATTCATAATTTGGCTATAACATATTTACCACGGAAAAAGCTTTTATTCTACTTAGGAGGCATCTTTTCAACCCTTTCCCCATGTCTAGATGTGTCTAGGGTTTCCACGCAGATCTTCAGTGAGACAACATAATTGTTTTGGTGCTTTGCAATTTGCTTGATACAATTTTCATGGTTTAGTCTATGCCCTTCAAATGCTTCTAACTCTGTTGCATTTTGATAGGAAAACTGGGGATGTGAGCAAGACTCTTGAGCATGATCACCTAGTATTTTTCAGTGGACGCTCAGAAGCCTTGCAAATCACAGTTGGGTACAAAGATATCAGTAAATAATGGGCAAAATCATACCTAAGCAAGATTTGTTTTCCTCAGTTTTTCAGTCCAGGGATTCCCTAATCATCTCCTTCTCAACCCTAACTCAGATTTGAACTCTGTCTAGCTTCCAGTACTAATTATGAAATGAATGATATTTGTAACAGCTTGCTACTCCTTTGGATGTTATTAAAAACAATGGAAAATGGGAAACAAGCTGACCATCCTGTTAGCATTAAATACTGGAGGATCCTTTCAGAAGCAACGGATGGAAGCTTATCAAAGGGAGATCCAACCTAGAAATAAGGAGAAATTTTCTGACAGGGAGAACAATCAACCAATGGAACAGTTTGCCTGCAGAAGTTGGGGGTGCTTCATCACTGGAGGTTTTTCAAGAACAGACTGGACAGCCACCTGTCTGGAATGGTATAGGGGGTTGGACTAGAAGACCCCTTAGGTCCCTCCCAACACTATTATTGTGTAATTCTGTAAGCACTATTGCTACTGGATTTAGCTTGCTAGTTTAGTTATATCTCTTGACAGGGTTTCTGAGCAGTGAAAAGTAGTAAGAAAATTGCCCTACTTTTTTTTTCCTCTCCCTCCTGTGGGGCACATCCATGCCCCACCTTTATCGCTTTTCAGATATGATGTTCAAGAGAAGTACAGATATGAAAACGAATTGCTCTACCAGCATAAGTGAAACTGAAGTGAGTGAATATGGTCAGAGAAATGATAAAGCTGCAGAAAACTTTTTTTTTTTTTTTTGCTAAACCTGACTGATATATGAGACCGGGCTGGCCTTTTTGCCCATCCTGAAAAGTTTTTTACATTGATGAATCTGCAAGCCGGTGCAATGATCAGGCTTCATTTTGATCTACGGCAGGCAGTATCGTGGTCTCTATAGGCGTGCATTGACATTTCCTTCTGAGCTGTGTGATGGAACTAAATAGGGAGGTTGAGTGGTGCTCAAGAGGCTGCTGGTTCTGTCTTCCCCCATTCTTCTTTCCTTCACGTTGCGTTTAAGAACATAATGCAGTTGGAGGCATTGAACGAAAAGCTGAAGGATTTATTTCAGGAAGGACCAATTTGAATCCCTAATTTAAGCAGGTCCGCACTGAAAATCTTTGTGCTGCTCTGTTGTTGTTTTTTTACTGTGTAGTGAGAAAGGCCACTATTTTTGGTTGTTGTGTTTTTAAAACTGTCGCTTGAAAAATTATCTGTTTCAGCTGAAGCCTCCAATATTTGCAGAAATTGGCACTGATGCTTTGTAGAAGGAAACTAAAACATTCCTGATGTTGGTATCACCAATTGCCCATATAAAATGTTATCTTTTGTTGTCAAAAGTGACACATAATATGTCTGTCTTCAAACCAAACAAAGTAATGCTGCTTAATTATTCCTGAACCCTTCATTTGGTGGTAATACCGCTATCTGATAAAAGTCAATTCCCAGAAGCTTTGTTATATAAAAATTGCCATAAAGACATTTAAGAAAAAAAGAGTCAGAGGTTTTATTATATAGTATGCTTTGCTTGTGTTTATTCAAATGCATTTTTGTGTATGAAAAAAAAACCTTAATCCGGTGAAATAGTTACAGTATACAATATATAGCCTAGTAGAAAGAGAGCCATCTTAGTCTATGGTAACCAAAAGTCAGGAGGAGAAGTAGCATCATTCAGACTAACACATTTTATTAAAAGGCTTAAGCTTGTCCATTCATCGGATCTAGTAGTCTGTAGCTCATGAAAGCTTGGTGCCTTTTAATAAAACATGTTAAAAGATGCCACCAGGCTCCTGATTTTTATGTAGGGTAGGGATGACCTTGGGAGATGGGGGAAGAGATGCTGCCTAAGGAACAATCAGATAAGGGAGGCAGTAGCCCACAGTTATATAATGGGAAGAAAAAAAACTCTGAAAGGTTCATCCTTATCAGGCTGTAAAAGGAGACGGAGATCTGAACTTTCAGACTTGCAAGATTCATTAATGTCTATGAAGACTCTCAATTATTTAAGTCATGGTTGTCCCAAAAGGCTTTTCCAAAAGGCAGCTGGACTTTCTTGTTTTTTCTTTGAAAACTTTTTGCTTCTCATCCAGGAAGCTTCTTCAGTTCAAGAAGCAAAGAAGCTTCTTGGATGAGAAGTGAAATGTTTTCAAAGAAAAACCAAGAAAGTCAAGTCATCTTTTGAAAAGCACCTTTGGGACAAGGTTTGTTAATGTAGTATATCATAATAAAAATATTTATAATAAAAGAATTATCTCATGAACATATTTCCTTTCTGATATCCCTGGGAAGGCAGACAATTCTGCAAATATAGCAAAGGCCTTATTCTAATCCTATCACATATGAGACTTCACCTTTAACTTTATACTTGGATACAGCACACAATATGCTTGAATCTTTTATTCTATGCTTGTATACAATAGCAGAGTTATCCTATATGTATGTATGTATGTATGTATGTATGTATGTATGTATGTATGTATGTATGTATGTATGTATTTCCTGCCATACTTTCATGAAGAGAGATTTGCAGAATACGTGCTCAATGCAGATGAAGTGCCATTGTTTCAACAGTTTTATTTTTACCTTTTTGTTTCGATTTTGTAAAGTGAAGTTATAACCAAATAACCAGAAGGCAACTTTTCATTGGATGTAGACATTTGGGTAGCCTTAGAATTTGAACATAACTAATGGAGAATTTGTCCTTCCCTTTGTAAGGACTAGATGGAGAGTTAAAAGGTTACACAAGAGGTTGGTTAGGAAGCTGAGAGCTTCAGGAATGATTTGGACATTCTGGCCAAGAGACAATTCAATTATTCATTTGTTGGACGTAGACTTGGAAAATAAAGTTGGTCAGCTTCTATTAATTTTTCCAGCAAAGTGCTAAATAGAAGAGAAGAGCATATTTCTTAATTTGGCTGTTCCAAATATCGGAGATTAAGTTGCTTTCCTCATAATTTATTGTCTTTGACGAGGCTTTTCAGAAAGGACACCACTGTCCTGCTGAGGCTGATGTATGTCAGCTGCTTACAATTTGGGATTATAAACTCCATCAAGAGATCGAAAAGTAACTAAAGTCGCAAAGTAGAACGGTTGCCTATTCTTAGTTTACACCTTAGGGATGGGTGACCTGCGATGGCCTTGGTAGCTAATTCTAATTAATAAAGTGTTGGCGTATGATTTAGAGGCATGTGCTAAGCAACTTACAGTAGTGTGGTTGTGCGTATGTGGAATAAAATTTGCATGCCACAAATTAAATAAAACCTCCACACATGACAAAGAGAAAACGGAGTCATAGCCGTGAAGTATATAATTATAATAATGACCTACTCTCTCTCTCTCTCGCTGTCTCTCATTAGCATCTTAGAAAAAGGACTAAAGAATGATCACATTACTTGATTCCAAATAAAAATCTAACAATATTTAAGGCTGATTTGGGAGGGTGTGAGGGGGAAAGGGAATGAGTATTATCTATTCAACTAAATTTTAATAAACTTTTGGGTTGTTGGTTTTTTTTTTCCGACTTAGAACAATAATAAGTGTAGTGTAACTTGTAGAAGAAGCAGTGGCAGGAGACAAGCAAACTAAAATGGCAAGCAAAAGTTTTTAGTAAAACATCATGATGTGGATCTATGCGAAATGTTTGAAAGAGGTGCTTTGCAAAGTAGACCAGTGGAATGATGCTCCTCCACGTGTTAAGAAAATTGCACCCTTGAGAAGGGTTGTGTGGTTGCTACAAAGGCTGTCTCCTGCTGTCCACAGCCAGCACTATCACTTTATTGGAAGTAGTGACAAAAGCGTTGCCTGTGGATATACACAGGCAGGCCACTAGGGTAAGCTTTTGAAGCAGCGACATGAGAGGGACTCTTCATTCATGCTAACATCCTTTGTGAATGTTTGGTGCAGCGCAACTGCAAAGTTTGAAGAAGTTAAAATATCGCACGATCGTAGGTCTATCAAGTAGTTCTTGCTCTGATGACACACAGTTTCCCTTTCCACAAACAGTAGGACTGGAGAGACCTTGAGGAAATGCTCCTGGAAAATGGCATCCCCCGATCCAATGTTTTCCCGGCATGTAAAGAAAAGAGAAATAGAAATAGTGGAAACTGGTAACAGTCTGTGGTTTTTCTTTTTCTTATGAAGACTCCAGCTCTGCTAGTCTCTGAAGTCTTCAAATTGCTATCAACATTTCAGGAAGATCTACTTGGGTTCAGATCTATTTCTCCAAAATCTGGGTCAAAATTTCTCCCAACCAACCTTATTTGACTTAGGATACAGCCCAGCTCAAGATATTCCTCAAATGCTGATAAAAAGGTAAACTCTTGTTCAGTACCATTTTATTATCTGTTCATATCATATTGGGGCTTCAATCTCAACATTAACGATTTGCTGGCATCTCTAATTTTATGTTGATCATGTATGAACTTCTCTCTCTCTCTTACTTTCAAGGAAAGAATGCTCAATGTAGGTCAACAGTAGCTTCTTTTTTTCCGAGGTTTTTTTTGTGCATGTGCACTTTGTATATGGTTCATCTCAGTATGACTTTGGCATTATGGAAATCCATATGCAGCAGATACCATTCTAGAAAAGTACATGCAGAACATGTAGGTTCTCCAGGAATCTGTTTAGACTAGGAGAGAAACAATGGCAGTTGGATGTGTGGTTATAGAGTCAAACTGGTCACATGGACCCCTGAGCTAGTAAAAGAATTGGATAATTTAGGTTAATTCAATACTCATTTGTCACCAAAGGAAAATGTAAGACTAGACTTGGGATAAAATTAATACAGAGTACTTTTCAATCAGAACAGTGAAAAATCTTGTAATTAACCGTCTTCTGCCCCATGAATCCCAGCGACCGGTTAGGGCACATAGGGTTGGCCTCCTACGGGTCCCGTCTGTTAGACAGTGCCATTTGGCGGGACCTAGGGTTAGGGCCTTCTCTGTTGCTGCCCCAGCCCTCTGGAACCAACTTCCCTCAGAGGTTCGTACTGCTCCCTCCCTCCTAGCTTTCTGAAAACTCTTAAAAACACATCTATGCAGACAGGCTTGGGGCGTGTGAGCTGCGCTTTGCCCCTGGGCCTTTGATTGGGACTGTATGTTGTATGAGTGGGTATAGTTTATAGTTTTATACTGTATTACTATTTTAAATGATTTATATATTTTTGTACTTGTATTTCTGCTGTGAGCCGCCCTGAGTCTGGGGAGAAGGGTGGCATATAAGTCAAACAAACAAACAAACAAACAAACAAACAAATAAATAAATAAAGCCTGAAATTTACTGGATTGGATGGAATTTACATTTGACTCCCCCCCCATTTTTGTTATCCTAAATAATATTTATAATAATCTGTGAACTGAAGAAGCTTCTTTGATGAGAAGTGAACTGTTTTTAAGAAAAAAAGAAAGGAAGTCCAGTTGCCTTTGGGGATAACAATGACCTGGATGATTGAGAATCTCCATAGACATTTAGCCCAAAGAGTGGTTTGCCATCACTGTCCATTTTTAGGAGGCTTAGCAAAATCTTCCCCAATTGTCTGTTCTTAATTTACTTTTCTCATAGACACAAGAATCAGAGGACTCCACTGAATGATTCTGATATCTGTTCTTTTTCAGTCAAGATTTCTGGTGAAAATCATTATTAAATTGCTTTGAAATAAACTTTTGTGAAATTTTAGCAAGCATTTGAATCTGTTTTGTTCAGGTGTTCTTTTATTTACTGTGTCTCCTTTTGCAGTAGGTGGACCAATCTTGTATTATGTTAAAAATTACATTTGGTTTCCAATGACATTTGTTTTAGACTAAAGCTCTGTTTTTTAAAAAATGAAGAAAACTGGCGAATTGCAAGGTTTATTAACATGGGGCAACCTTTGAAGAATGTCCTGAGACTGCAGGTGGTCCAGATTGCGGCCGCGCGAGCCGTCTTGGGTCTCCCAAGAAATGCTCATATCACTCCAGCCCTCCGTGAGCTGCACTGGCTGCCAATTGGTTTCCGTACACAATTCAAAGTGTTGGTTATGACCTATAAAGCCCTTTATGGCAATGGACCAGGATACTTGCGGGACCGTCTTCTGCCTCATGAATCCCAGCGACCGGTTAGGGCACACAGGGTTGGCCTCCTACGGGTCCCGTCTGTTAGACAGTGCCGTCTGGTGGGACCTAGGGCTAGGGCCTTCTCTGTTGCTGCCCCAGCCCTCTGGAACCAACTTCCCTTAGAGGTTCGTACTGCTCCCTCCCTCCTAGCTTTCCGAAAATTTTTAAAAACACATCTATGCAGACAGGCTTGGGGCGTGTGAGCTGCACTCTGCCCCTGGACTTTGATTGGGAGTGTATGTTGTATGAGTGAGTATAGTTTTATAGTTTTATATTGTAGTATTATTTTATATGACTTATATATTTGTACTTGTATTTCTGTTGTGAGCTGCCCTGAGTCTGGGGAGAAGGGCGGCATATAAGTCAAAATAAAGATAAAGATAAAGTATTGGAAATGCTATTTGTTTAAAATTCTCTTAGTGCCAGTAAAAGTATGCTTGCTAAGATGACAAAGAAGTTGGAAATATTCTGCAAATCACTATGCAAACAGTTTCTAAATCAGGACAAATGTGTGGTTAAATTATCATATACATGTTTAAACTTCCACGTATATACAGATCTGGGAGCCATTTCCCTTACCCTCTCTACACTTTGAAGCAAGACATTGACAGTTGTTTTGTGTTTTTTTGGTATGGCTGTTGCAACTATCTAAAGTAGATTAGACGGCTTTGGAAACAAGTTCGGTCCAACTGATGTTTGACATTCTCTTTTTGTACAACATGGAATGCATCTCTTTCAACTCAACTTATATATGCATATTCTGGTACCTTTGTTTAAATGCCTCACGGTCTGTTTTGGAGATGGGAAGGGGGGTCGTAATGGGAATGTTTTGATTTGATGTCGGATACTTTTCTATTCCAGTTTGTCCTGTTTGGACAAAAGCTCTACAAATTTTAGCCAAGCTGAATGTTTCTAATTACAGAAATGTAACATTTCATAGCTGCGTGCCAGGCCTTTATGTTACGCCATGCTGAAATTTCATTAATGTGTCTTTTATGAGAATTTCTTTAGGTGATGTTTTCATAGTTCAGTAAGCCAGCCTGACCAATGTATTTTTGATGTTAAAAACTCTCCCAGCTTAATTCAGAATAGACAACAAACTTTGGAATTAATTTTGTAAATCTTTCCTTCAATCAATTCCTGTTTGGAAAGCAACTGAATTAAACATAATGGAGTCATTGCAATGCATTGTTGACATGTGGGGTCAAAGGCAACAGCTGGTCAATAGTGTCTCTACTGGGTCCTCCTTGCAACTAATGTTATCTCTGAATTATGACAAAGGCATCAAAACTTTACAATTAGCTTATCATTATTAAACTACTTTTAAATGTATTTATAAAAGTTAAGCAAACCAGTTGGAGACAATCTCACAGGACAATTTCCAGGAATATATGTTAAAGTTAAAGTTTGTCAATCATATCAAAGTTTATAAATTAAACTCAAGTATATAGTTAATGTGCTCATCCATGTATGGAACCTGCTCCCAGTTTTGTGTTCCAACTAATTTACTACAAACTTAACAAACAAAAACTAGTATAATCTTCATAAAAAGACAATTATACAATGAACTTGCATTGTTTATTGACTGTTAGAAATAATTTATTCTATTTTTCTTATATGGAAGATTCCTTTTTCTTTAAGATTTGTATGAGATTTTCTGTTATGCAGCACAAGTAAATTATGGACATTTTATTTGCATAGTTAAGCCAAAATGTATTTTGATTTTGCAATGTCTTTTAAATGTAAACTGTGCTTAAATTCTGGTCTGGCTGCACCTAATTTTGTATAATAATAATTTCTTGGTTACAGTACGTAGGAATTTATTTTCTAGTTGTTTGTAGAATTACCTCCTGTTCTGATCATCATTTAGTAGAAAGGTGACACATATATGTGGGGAAGGAACAATTTAGTTCTACAAAAATGAGGAAGTGAACAACAGATCCTAATCAACAAGAAATATGTTTTGAAATTACTTATGGTATTATTACTCCTACTCCTACTAATTTTAAAACATTTCTAATATTCTGTTTTCCCTTAATGGATGCTGGACATCATGGTGGATACATATTGATATATTTCTTGACAATATTAAAGTTGATTTTTATGATTTCATTAGTTTTTTTCCATTAAGGTTCAATTGCATTCTTAAAAATGTAAGTAGTAATAACCTCAATGGATTATTTTTCTTTGTGAAATGGAAAACATGATAGCAACAAGAGTGATGCCCTCCATTTCTACAGAATCTCTAAAAGAGGTTCCTAGAACAGTTTGGAATAGCTGAAGGAATAATACAGAAGAATGTGTAAGTATGCCTACTTAATTGGGCAGATTATAAGTTTATATTCTATAAATGGATTCATACCTTACACAGCTCTCTAGCTGTTTAAATGTGAGGCACAAATTGCATTTTAAAATTCAGCTGCCAGTATTAAGAAACTGGTGTCCAGGAGATGTACTCCCCCCACTTTTGTAATATATTCCTTAAGTAAATTTGTAAAACCTATAGAACCCCATAACTCTTTTCTTTCTTTGCAGAGAAAAAAGAAACACCTGTTAGCTGTAGAATATATCTATAGTTCAATGCAGGCAGAGATAGAGCAATTAAGAATGGGAACCAATGGATGTGTGACACCATTAATACCACAGTCAGATTCTTTCAATAAAGGAGAATATTTGTATCTATCGGTATTTATTTATTTTTTGTGGTGGAGAAAATGGATGTATCTGAGGCAAGCAAGATACAAGAGGGGTTTGTGGGTGCATTGTATGGAAGCCCTTCCAAGCTGTTCTTGGAGAAATAACCTTAGTAGACCTCGGCTTTTCTGCCTTTGGGATTCCAAGCTTTGTAGCAATTTGAATTGTCTGTGACAATGTCCTTCTGAAAGACATCTTAAAAGGCTTTTGTTTCACAATATTTCTTTCACTTTTCTTCCCCTTCAACTGGAACAATGATTCTCTCCTGCTTTTCTCTGAAAGGGACATCAGACTGCAGTGATGGCCATGTTCATGAGACATAGCCTTCAGGAGCAATATCAGTTTCTCAGCTGAACATAAGTCTTTTGAGATGTAAGACGGATAGGACACACATACCATCCTTTCTCATTATGAGAAAATTCTCTTGGAGAGGTTGGAAAGAAAAAGAGAGATGGACTAGAACAGAAGTGTCAAACTCGCAATGTTGAGTGACGTGTCGCGACATAGTCTCCTGCCTCATGAATCCCAGCAACCGGTCAGGGCGCATAGGGTTGGCCTCCTACGAGTTCTGTCTGTTAAACAATGTCATCTGGTGGGACCTAGGGCAAGGGCCTTCTCCGTTGCTGCCCCAGCCCTCTGGAACCAGCTTCCCTCAGAGGTTCGTACTTCTTCCTCCCTCCTAGCTTTCCAGAAAGTGCTGAAGACACATCTATGCCGACAGGCTTGGGGCATATGAGCTGTGCTCTGCCCCTCAGCCCTAAGAGTGTCCCGCCATCAGCGGCTGCGAATTGATTGTGTTTGTATGTGGTATGAATGTGGTTAATTTTAAAATTGTTATTGTATTCTTGTTGTGAGCCGCCCTGGGTCTTCGGAGAAGGGCGGCATATAAGTGTGAATAAACTAAACTAAACTAATAGTGCAGCTTTTTTTGTCATTGCCGGCAATGGGGCGGGCGCGCACGGTTTCATTATGATGCATCTGGCCCATGGGCCAGCGGTTTGATACCCCTGAACTAGAAGTACAATATGCATTAGAGTTTGAATGAAGAGAGAAAAAAAGGGAAGGGGAGGGAAGGAGAGGGAGAGAGAAAGAGAGAAATAAATAAATGAAAGAAAGAGAGAGAGAGAGAGAGAGAGAGAGAGAGAGAGAGAGAGAGAGAGAGAGAGAGAGAGAGAGAGAGAGAGAGAGAGAGAGAGAGAGAGTTCCATTATGGTTTAAATTCAGTCTTCCTGTTACTGAATGCAGAAGTTTTTCAGGAACTTTAGCGTGGAGACCAGTCTTTACCACCCAACTGAAGGTGGATTTAAACCCTTGTTCTTGATATCTAAACCCAGTAACTAAATCCCTTGAACCAGGTAGGCTATTTTACCCAAAATTTTTAATCTGCTTCAGAGACTCAGTCACAACACAAAGCTTCACGGAAAAAGCCAACTCATTGCCTCATTCAGTCCAGAATTAGCTATTGGGACTCTTGAGTGTCATCATCTGCACATTGATTTTTTTTTTTTTGGTCAGATAATGCAATTACGCTTAATGGAGGGCACAGCTCAAGAGTTGCATAGTTTAACTAGCATGCTCCATTTGATGCACTGTACCATGCTCCCTGAGTGGCTGTGCAGTACTGAATTGCTGGAATGTTTCTCTAAAGTGTTCATGAATTGCCAAATGGCAAACCTCCTGCAAGTCCCTTGTTTTATGCCAGGCCTATGTGAACCACCTCTCTGCCTTCTGTGAAGAGGGAGGAAAAAATGAGAGCAGGCAGGGAAAGAAGCAACAGCAGCAGAACACAGGAAAATGTCATATTTCATTATTCAAGAAAACAATGTCCCTTCTGTAGGATGCGCAAAACGGGCAGGCTTGGGGTTCAGCAGAAGTCTGGAGTCATGGCCTTTAGAAGCAGGACATCTTGCACTATCCATTGTTTCTGTAGGAGCTGAAGTCATTTTTTCCCCCCACAAGTAGTATGGCTTAACATATTTTGCATAGTTTTTAACTTTAAGCACTACTTGTATGATTAATATATTGAGAAGTGCATATCTGGATTTGATTGGCATTAATTGTGGGGGTGACACAGAAATATGATTTGCCTTTCCTTTTAGTACTGCCTTTATTTTGTAACACATGGTCTTATTGTTTTTATGTTGCATTCTGACATGACTAATGGCTAATCAAAAAGTATTATATTTATACAACATCAGATAGTTCAGAAGATTATCTCTCTCTATCATAGATATCATCTATCTATCTATCTATCTATCTATCTATCTATCTATCTATCTATCTATCTATCTATCTATCTATCTATCTACCTACCTACCTACCTACCTACCTACCTACCTATCTATCTCATTTAATCTCTCATCCATCATATCTATCTATCTATCTATCTATCTATCTATCTATCTATCTATCTATCTATCTATCTATCTATCTATCATTTATCAACCCATCCATCCACACATACATAAGCACTCATATTTATATCCAAATGTGGGATGCATATTACAAATCAGTGAAAGATTGTACCCCACTTTGAATACCAAATATGTATAAGTGATAATGTTTCATATGCACAGACAAAACACAAAATCCCTGATCATGCTGCTGAATTAGTCTTATATGCACCACGTGTCAAAGAGCAAGTAGGAGAGAGAAAGTTATCAGAAATGCTGATTTGATATCAAATTCAGTTCTTAGTTGATGTGAGAACTTCTATCATTGGTTTAGAGTATCTGTTGGAAGGCACTCCAAAATGGTCCAGAGTTGTGAATTTTAAGTTTCTTTTCCTGTGGTCCAGGTGCTGAAGCGGTTGATTTAACTACTACGTACTGTACTGTTTCTCAAAAACCAAGAGAAACATTGAAACATCAGCAAGTGTATGGTTTTATTGTTTTCAGTGCTCTAAGTCTCCTAGAGTTGCCTCATGGCCAGATGAGCAACAAACAAATTTAATAATAATAATTTCTGGACATATGGAGTGAAGAATGTTTACAAATTTAAATCGATTGTATTAAGTTGGATAGCAGTTAACTTGAATTTCCCCCTGGTTTACATGTACAAATATATATCTATCGATTAATGGAAAATATATATTAAATAGACTAAGAATGTACTTGTTGAAGGGATGGGTATATTGACATGAAAATTATTAATTTTAATAAGATGACCTATTTGTTTGATGTCCAATGGATTGATCTGAAAAGAAGTGAAAGTTAAAATTTGTAAAATGTAGTTGGCTTATAGTTAAACTTGGATATACGGAGTGAAGAAGGTCTACAAATTTAAAATGATTGTATTAAGTTGAATGGCTTTAACCTGAATTTTTTCTTTGTTTACATGTACAAACGGATATCTAATAAAAAAAAACAAAAAAACAATTTTTTAAAAAACAAACCAGCCCTGTTACATGCCAGGTGGAGTTGTGTTTGTAGATGATCTTGGATTCCCTCCCACCTCCCTACCCCATAAGTGTAAAAACATCCTTCTTTAGTTACATTCACTTGACATTCTAGCTTTATGCTCTGTATTGCGTCTCTGCATTAATATCGGACCCTTACGTCTTAAAAGCTGAAGGGTCTGTGAGCAGAGCGCTCAAGAAATGGCTCTTTGGCTCTCTGCCTGGAGTCTGTTCCATTTAATCTCACTTTCATGGTTGTGACATCTGCAGAACCTGCACCTGGGACTGCACAGCTGTGGCACCCTGGAACGTGCAAAGAGTTGGGAAGCGCTCTTATGATGAAATGTTTTCTCTGAGGCATGGCACTGCATCTTCTCCTGAGCTGACACGGGGCCAATTTTACAATTTCCTCTCTCATCAAAGGAAGAGGGGAAAAAAAAAAGAAGTCAGTCCAAACCGATTTTTATTTTACTTTTTTGCAAATTAACTGAATTTAAATATAAAATATAAAAACTCCTGTTCTTTTAGCGATAGTCACATGCTGGGACTTTTTTGCAGAGTCAGACCTTGTGAGATACTGTTAAGATACAGATGCTCTTGGGCTAGTATCTCCTACCTAAATAGGATGTAGCAAAGTGAAATAGTGACCCCAGCTTTTAATTCACCTACAATTTTCACTCTGGTGAAAGTCTTCAAAACATAAGCCGGTTAGAAGGGTTGGCCCAAGAATTAGCATCTGTCATCCCTTTTCTATATGAAATCCTGGAATAAATACTTTTTAAAAATTTGGTTTCTATTTAAGGGGTGCATATGCATTTTTCTCCTGATGGCCATGTGATGGGGTGGAAATAGTGAGAGTGGAACTGATGAGAAGGCCTTCTTCTTCTTCTTCTTCTTCTTCTTCTTCTTCTTCTTCTTCTTCTTCTTCTTCTTCTTCTTCTTCTTCTTCTTCTTCTTCTTCTTCTTCTTCTTCTTCTTCTTCTTCTTCTTCTTCTTCTTCTTCCTCCTCCTCCTCCTCCTCCTCCTCCTCCTCCTCCTCCTCCTCCTCCTCCTCCTCCTCTTCTCCCCTCCCCATCCCCCATCTAGTGAGATTCCATAGCTGATGGTGGATGTCCTGGATACCTTCCCTTCTGGTCCAACACCTTACCCTTTAGATCACATTTCCTTTTAAGTGAATTGAGTTGTGGAATGTTTATAAACCAGTGGTGGTAACAGTATTTCCAAATAACATTTTTTTTTTTGAGCACCACTTTTTCTGGTAGCGGAAGGAAATTGTTACGGAAACTATTATTTTGATTGAGGTTTGGGTTTCAAAAATATAGAGGAGGAATTTTATAGTGGAGAATCCAAATACTTTGTGTTTCCCAAAGTAAGCTAAAGTTGCATAATGTATAAATGCATTCTTAGGGACATGACTAGAGATGATTGTGTGGGATTTTAAGGGCTGCTTTGTGCTATTTGCTATTCTAAACTCCTCCAGAACAGCAAGCCTTTTCCTTAAATTCTAATGCAGATTAGGAGCTACGCTCGGATCTCGGAAGCACTGAAAGAACAAAAAGTGAATATTTTACTGTTTAGTCTTCTGAATGTCAGTGCAAGACAATGAAATTAAAGGTCAATAGGCAAAATAATGTTAAATATAAATTTTAAGAGTTACTTTCTTTTTAGATTTTATACTGAATTTCAAAAGGATGGGGTTTTTTTTATAATAAAAGCAACTTATGTTTCATTAAAGATAAACAAAAGAAAATGCTGAAATGAATGGATAATTCCACAGAATCATATTAAGTTCTTTCAAAGTAATTTTGCGAAAATCTGTCCATCTTGGAAGTGAGATAAACTTTTTTATTCCCTGCATCCTTCAGTATAATATGGGTGAGAGATGAAACTGTTTCGATTTAGAATGCAAATATGTCCTAAAATGGTACATTGTAGTAATAGCAATAATAAATATTATCAGTCCTTATAGTCACCTAATGAAATCCCATTTTGCAGAGTTGCGATTTCAGATTTTTTTTAATAAAAGAAAAAAAAACCAAATATAAGAGGCAAACATTTTACAAGGCTTTTCAAAAGGTTTTCTTGACAGATAGATTTAGGAACAAATGTTTTAATCTAAAACCCTCATGCCAGACATCTTAATTTATACCTTTTCGCTTATTTCTGGACTTTGTAATATGGTCAAACGTTTTGATTTGGTAAAATAAAGCTGGAATTTTAGAGCATGATCCAGTCTAAATAATAGGCATTTTTTTTCCAGGAAATATGTTTAATATATAACCTGTTTTGACAATCTCCTTGCCAAAATAGCTTCTCACCCTCCATGAATAATAAAGATTTGCCTCAGCATTTAAAGGAAACAAAGCATCCAGTGTTCTTACTTTCATGAAAATATGTAACACATCTATAGATTTAACCCTGATTAGATTTCCTGCTTCTACAGGTGCGTTTTTAGTCTTTCCATAAATGTTTCTCTAATAGAATAGAATAGAATTCTTTATTGGCCAAGGAATTTGTCTCTGGTGCATAAGCTCTCAGTGTGCACACATACGACAACAAAGTGATAAGCCATAGATCATAAATCATAGTTACAATAATTAATCATAAGATATCAATAGGGGAAGATAGTAGGAAAGATGAGAAGATGAGAAATGAGATGATAATGGCAGTACAGTCTACTACATGGGTAAATTTTTTTGGCCTAAGACAGTGCTGTGGGGATTAAGTGTTCAGCAGAGTGATATGGAGGGGTGGAGTGGGGAAAGAAAAACTCTCTTTGAGTCTAGTTGTTTTGGCATGCAATGCCCTATAGCAGCATTGTTATTAATACATTAATATCTGTAACTAGAGGTCTGCATGTTAGCAATCATTGTTATTGCTCTGAAAATAAGGGAAACAAACTTTTGCAATGTCTTTTAGTATTTAAAGCTTGATTTAAATATCCAAAAGCACACCCTTTTGGATGTGTACACAAGAATCACCTGTTTGAAAGGTTGCCAAAATCTTTGATTCTCTGCATGTGGATTAACATTGCTTGGCAGCAAGGCTAACTTACGTTTCCATCGTCAAGATAAAGGACAACACATTATTAGATACCAGTAAAATGCCACAAACCATGTGTCAGCATGTTTGTGACTCATGTTTAGATGATGTCGCAATATGTTACATTTATTTCTGTTTGTTGCCTTTATTTCCAAGGAAGTGGTTTCAGGAATTCATTCAGATTAAGTTTGTCATAACTAAGTTCTGCTGAAATTAATGAATTTAGGTTGATTGGGATGACCAATTAACTTGTGGACTTCAGTGGTTTTATGAATAATTTAGTTCGAATACTACCTCATAAAAAATAATAGCAATTCTGAAATGCAACATTAACATATCAAATAATTTAAATAGAGGACAAGTTAAATTACAGTTGCTTTTTTGTACTTTTGGTACATGTTCCAGAAGGTCAATGAGAAAAGAAAAGAACAAACTAGATTCCTTATTAACTTGAAAAGGATGACTAATTTTATTCTTAGAGAAGGAACAGTTCCTTGAAACATGAAATGACTGGCTAACTAGAGATGGTTTTCTCATATGTTAACTTTTCACATACAAGGAAACTTCAGCTTAGTACATTTAGACCCTAAATTTAACTGAGAAACTAAAATCTCATCAAAAATTGTACTTGTGATTTGATTATTTTTGATATTGACTTCTGTTTGGTTGCTTTTTTTTGTACAGTGTTGAAATACTTTGATTCTTATTCAGAAAAACTTTAATCTAGACCAGAGGTCTCCAAACGTAGCAACTTTAAGACTTCACCTTCCAGAATTCCTCAGCCAGCCATTCAGAGTTTTTGGAGTTGAAGTCCACAAGTCTTAAAGTTGCCAAGTTTGTAGATCCCCTGATCTAGACAAATGAATGAAAGAGATACGATTTCATGAAGAAGGAACAGAGGAATAGAAGAAACTGGTAAGGAAAGAATGAGACACAGCGGTAAAATGAGACTATCCTGAAAAATTGGGAATTCAACATTGCACGAAAAAGTACGAGCCCCAAACACCAATAACTGTTGAGTTTACACAAAACAGAGAAAGCAGAAGATGAAATCTTTGAACATAACAAAGTGATGTTTCCACTCTTGCAGAGGTCCTGTAGCTACACAGGAATAATGGAGTTATGGGATCATATTAATATACCACATCAGTGCTGTTTAGATTTAGGATGATATTTTTGTTCAAAGGAATAGACACTTTTTTTCTTTGTTAAATGTCTGCAATTATTTCTAAGTGACATTTACTGTGCAAGTTAACGTCCGTATTCTTGCAAAGATGAGGGGAACAATAGAGCAAGGAAGAAAGAAAAATCAATAACCTAAAATGGTTATTGTTGGTTTAATAGTTACATGTTTAAAAAAAGAGAGCATTTTCAAAACAGAACAACATCTTTGTGGGAGATGTAACCATGATTTATAAAATCTTTCTTAGACATCCACAGGAATTTCAAATGAGATGGGTCAGTGGGAGCTACCCCCAAATTAATGATTGGGCAGTAGAAAGTGAAGCAATGCTGAGTCCCCCGTGGATCCTTAAAAAAAAAGTCCTCTGTCTTTGTAATTATGATAAAATGTATTCATGACAAACCTTTCTTTGTTCATGTAGCACAGGGGTTCTCAACCTTGGCAACTTTAAGACTTGTGGACTTCAACTCCCAGAATTCCTCAGCCAGCAAAGCTGGCTGAGGAATTCTGGGAGTTGAAGTCCACAAGTCTTAAAGTTGCCAAGGTTGAGAACCCCTGATGTAGCATATTAAGAACAGAAGCAATCTAGAATTAAGGAGAAATTTCTTAATGGTGAAAACAATTAATCAGTGGAACAACTTGCCTCCAGAAGTTGTAGGTGCTCCAACACTAGAGGTTTTTAAGAAAAGATTGGGCAACCATTTGTTTGAAATAGGGTTTCCTGCCTGAGCAAAGGGTTGGACTAGAAGACCTCCAAGGTCCCTTCCAAGTCTGTTATTCTGCTAATAGTATACATGTTTTACAATTGCTAAAAAAAAGGAAGGGAAGATGAATTTCTGAAGCATCACTAAGAAGTTCCATCTACTAGGGAAAGACCTTTCATATGTGTGGATTGAACAAAGAAATATTGTTGATTGTAGTTGATGTCTTTTAGGAGCTAATCTATTCTTTCAGGACTTTACTGGCATAATCTTTCAAATGTTGGCTTTCTTGTCTCCAAACAAACCTGTATCATAGTTTATATGGGGAAACTTATTACATAAGGTACATTAGCTCCAGTTACAGAGTTCAGTTATTTGATTTAAGGAGAGAAATACTGATTTGTCTCACTGGACCCATTTCTCTTTGTCTAACTTGGTTTTAAATTTGGAAACAGAGAGATTGATCATATATCTCATACACTGTATTTGCAAGGTATTATGGGGTTCAGACATGGAGGATTCGTTGAGCAATATTGAAATTAGACACTTTACATTATATAAATAGGTTATGTTTTAGGTGCTTCAGTGGATAATAACAATATTGCATATTGTTGATGATGTCTTAATTGTGTTATTGACTACTTTGTGTATTTCTAGGTGCAAGATAATGTTAGACATGTCTAGAAAACTGTTTTCTGCATTTCCTTTCCAAAAAGGCTCCCAAAGATAACTTATTTCACTGCTTTCCAACGATAAATGTTCTTGCATAATGAATGTTTTATTGGTTTCATCTTTTGGGGTTTTATAATTTGTATAATAGCTGAGCTAACAGTCAGATCATATAACAAAACAATGTATTTGCACATGAATGTATGGAGCCAGGCAAAGATTAGCTGTGTGTAAGCATAGACACCTGCACATTTAAAATATGGTATCTCCATGCACCAACAATAAAGTGGGGTTATCAGGTACAGAAACATAAGGAGAGCTTATGCTGAATTGAGATCCATTGATGTCTCTCCTTTTAGCTCACACAGGCAGAGTTGGGTTTCAAGAGTAAAGTTTAATCCTTCTCGTAGTGTCATTTTTGTAATCTAGGTCAGGAGTCTGTCTTCTTATCCCAAACTGAAATAACATCCTAGAATCAATGCCTGGTAGGCAGGTAACATCGTGTTATCTATGGTTGGGTAGAGATTTCTGTCTATGACTTTTGGATGTTAAAATATCGGATTTGAGGCTTATTCCCTGAGAGAACAGGTCATTTCCAGGACTTTGCTCTGGATCTCTGTAAGATCCCATTACATTGGCTGCACTTGAGATCATTTATTTTAGCCTTTGGTCATTGGAGTTAAAATGTATATGTTGACTTTTGCTTGTAATAAATGCTTGACTTTCATTGCATTGAAAAAAACACAATAATAAAACTACATTTTCTTTTTTTTAATTAACTCTTCGTCTCCGTGGAGTTGTAGGTAGCTTTTCCTCCATTAGAAAGAATTCCTGCCTTATAGCAATAGCAATAGCAGATAAACTTAGATACCGCTTCACAATGTTTTACAGCCCTCTCTAAACAGTTTACAGAGTCAGCATATTTGCCCCCAACTATCTGGGTCCTCATTTGACCGACCTCGGAAGGATGGAAGGCTGAGTCAACCTTGAGCTGGTCAGGATCGAACTGCTGAACTACTGGCAGCTGGCAGTCAGAAGAAGTAGCCTGCAGTACTGCATTCTAACCACTGGGCCACCACGGCTCTTCTCTTCTCTTACCTCCTGCACTTTAGGTCTTTCCAGGTGAAAGATGGCTTTATATAGACATGACATGGACATTATAGAAGGAGATCAGTGTTGGTCTATTCAAGTCAGTGTTGACTCCTGGTGACCAACAGGACAAGTTCCTGAAGTTTTCTTGGCAAGGTTTCAGAAGTGGCTTGGCCTTCTCTTCTTCCTAGGGATGGCCTAAGATGGCACCCAGATGGCTTCATGCCTAAGGCAAGACCTGATGCCTTTACCAATACCAGTTCTATTAAGCTATGGTGAGCCACGTGCCAATAATTTCTGACCAATAATTATTATTAAAGGACATAAGCTTTTGTGAGCAGATAAAGTAAGCTGCAGCTCAGAAAAAAAGTTGTTTTTTTAAATAAAATGTGTTAATTGGAAAAGGCATACCAGACGCCTTCTAATGTGTATACGATGCTATATATTTATGAAAGGCAATGAGCATTTTCTGAGCTATTAATGTTAGTAAAGGTTTCTTTTTGTAGCATCATTAAAAAAAGAAAAACCTTGCATCTCTATGTTTTTCCTACCTTTTACCCAACTCAGTTTTAAAGGCAAGCCGAGTGACAGGTTCCTGTAGCGTGGTGTTTTATGCAAAACCCTAAATGCTAAAATATGATGGTTCTGCCTATTCTTCCATAAAAACGTCATTGCTATCCTGTTGGCCTGCTAAAGGAATCCAATTTTCCTTTTTAACGGAAAATAACCCTTCCATATTTTTGTGGTCTATTGTCATTCTACAGGGATCAACTGATAATAATAAAGTAATAGACATGGCCTGTTTGATTATACAAGTAGTTGCAAGCTCCTTAGTTGAGTTGCTACGTTGTTCGAAAGCTGTGCATTCTTTGAAGATTACTTCTAAAGAAATGCAGTCAAAATGCTTAATTCGGAATTCTGCCTATTCCTGCGCTGTTTACATTCCAGGAAGATCATTTGGGGGAGGAGGGCAGGGGAAGGAACGGTGGAAAAGCACTTTAAAAAGGGTTAAGTTCTTAAAGCAAATTTCCTTTAAAAATTCTTCTTTCTACCACCTGTTTCTTTGCTTGCACTTGCTAACCAGCTTCTGGGGACACACTGCCTATAGCAGTGGTGGCGAACCTATGGCAGGGGTGCCAGAGGCGGCACTCAGAGCCCTCTCTGTGGGCACGTGCACCATCGCCCCAGTCCTAGGCCTTCAGCTGGGTTTTATAAAACCTTTTCACCTTAGGCCTCCGCCGCCATGTGCAAAAAAAAAAAAAAGGTTCAATCAGTCAATTTTAACTTCTCGGGGAAAAAAAAAAGATCTTGCAGAGTTGGAATTGATTGATTGAACTTTTTAGTCCCACCCAGTCTGCCGTTACCACTGCAGCCACGCCCACCCAATGGGCCACACCCACCCAATGGGCCACACCCACCCGGCACTCGACGATACATAAGTGGGTTTTGGGTTGCACTTTGGGCATTCAGTCTCTAAAAGGTTCGCCATCACTGGCCTATAGCTATAAGGCCAGAAGAATCAAATGCAACACAGCATAACCGTGAAATGATTGTTGTATTATTTATTTATTTATTTGGGTTTGTATGCCGCTCCTCTCCAGGGACTCAGAGCAGCTAACAACATATATATAACAATAAATTACAATAAAAAAAACCCCAAACGATATCTAAAAAATACAATAAAACACACATTCAATTCAACAATCAACCACAATCATCTCCAGGCCTGCCGGCAAAGATGAGTTTTTAGATTTTTCCGGAAGGCCGGGAGAGTTGGAGAAACGCGGACTTCAGGAGGCAGTTGGTTCCAGAGGGCGGGCGCCGCAACAGAGAAGGCCCTCCCCCTAGGGCCCGCCAGACGACATTGTTTCGCTGACGGGATCCGGAGGAGGCCAACCCTGTGCGTTCTCACCGGTCATAGAGAAGTATGTGGCAGAAGGCGGTCCCGTAAGTATCCTGGTCCCATGCCATGAAGGGCTTTATAGGTATTCCTAGAATTTCTTTCTAGTTAAACAAACGCAGAGTTGGTGATTCTTGCTTCTTGTTTTTCTTTCGGGGGCATTCCAACTTCCTATTTTTTTTAAAAAAAAAATCACACACATAGAGCAAAATCTTCACATACACGCAAGATGTAATAATGTGATCACCTTCAGAATTGGGGAGGCGCCCCTTTGAGTAGATTTCATCTGTGTAAGACCAACTACTTAGGTCTTTCCATGTGACTTCAGGAAATTTGGTAAGAAGCTGCTCCGAATATGTATAACAAGCCTGACGAAAGCCCAGTTTTTCCTTCCAAATTCAGCTGCTGTTCTTGGATTTCAAAATTGCTTACCTGTTTGTCTCATTATGTTTCTAATACCAGAAGCAGTGGAGATCAGGTGCATTTGTACAGCAATTGCCAATATCATTCATGATATTAATATACATATATAAAGCCAAAGGATTATGAGTAGACATTGAGTTTTCAAGTGGTTTCATGGGACTGTTGTTGCACAAAAAAACATTCAAGCCCATTAGCTGAGCATAAGTGATTTTGCTGTGCAGTATGGTAACCTCAGTAATGCAGATCCACTCGACAGGAAATGTATCTATAGGAGTCTCTCATTTAATGCGATGGAAAACAAATTGTTTTCAAAAAAATTTTCAAAAGCGGCAAAAAGTTTGGAAAAATCTTTGCATGCGTGTTTCCTCTTTTAATGTGGTTGACCAATGTAACTTCAGCTCCATCTCAAAAGAATGTAAGCTTTAACCTTTGGAAGCGGTTTTTTTAAATTAAGATTTAAATGAATTCTAATTAATTGAATAAAACTTGTACACTGAACTGACTAAGATTCCCTGACTAAAATAGCAGTCCTAATAAGGAATTCTTAAGAATTTGTCTGGTCTTAGAAACACACATCAGTGTCATAATGTATTGCTGTGCTACTCTCCTCTCTCTCTTGAGATGGGATTGTTGCCCTGTGTTTTCTCTTTGTTTGTCTCTCTGTTTATTTTACGCTGGTCATTGACCAAGTGAAGATGACTTAAGCTTTATGTGGGAATTTGGCTTGTTCTCATTCCATGGCTATTATGTATAGTGGCTATTCTGATAAACTTGTTAACAGATAAATAATGTAACCTTTCTGTAGAATGTTCATGCAGTATCCTCAGGCTGTTTCATACACTTTACCAAGAAATAATAATAATAACAATAACAACAACAACAACAACAACAACAACAACAACAATAATAATAATAATAATAATAATAATAATAATAATAATAATAATAATAATAATAAAGTTGGAAGGGACCTTGGAGGTCATCGAGTCCAACCCCCGGCTCAGGCAGGAACCCTACACCATTTCGGACAAATGGCTGTCCAGTTTCTTCTTAAAAACTTACAGTATTGGAGCATTCACCGCTTCTGGAGGCAGGTTGTTCCACTGGTTAATTGTTCTAACTGTCAGGAAGTTTCTCCTTAGTTCTAAGTTGCTTCTCTCCTTGATCAGTTTCCATCCATTGCTTCTCGTCCTGCCTTCCGGTGCCTTGGAGAATAGCTTGACTCCCTCTTCTTTGTGGCAGCCCCTGAGATATTGGAACACTGCTATCTCAGGGGCTGCCCCAAAGAAGAGGGAGTCAAGCTATTCTCCAAGGCGCCTGAAGGCAGGACAAGAAGCAACAGATGGAAACTGATCAAGGAGAGAAGTATAGTATATTATTTACAAGATTCCTATAAGCATTAGCATCCTCAGGTAGATTAACTTTCTGGAGGTCAAAGGCCTTTGGATTGCATGCTAGGGTTGCATTTTAAATACTGGTAAGTGGAAGAAGGATCCAGTAAATAAATAAAATAAATGTGGCTTGAGGGCACATATTTAAAGGCAATAATTGATCTCTGGCTGCTATGATTGATCTCTGATCATGTATAGTATAATGACAAATTAAGAAAAAAAAAATCAATGGACCTCCAAAGCATCTGAAGGCAGGACAAGAAGCAGTGGATGGAAACTAGTCAAGGAGAGAAGTAATAGAACTAAGGAAAAATGTTCTGACAGTTAAAACAATCAGTGGAACAACCTGCCTCCAGAAGCTGTGAATGCTCCAACACTGGAAGTTTTTAAAGAAGAGATTGGACAACCATTTGTCTGAAATGGTATAGGGCAGGGTTAAGCAAACTTGGCTCTTTTATGAATCGTGGACTTCAACTCCCAGAATTCCTGAGCTCAGGAGTTCTGGGAGTTGAAGTCCATGAGTCATAAAAGAGCCAAGGTTGCCTACCTCTGGTATAGGCTTTCCTGCCTGAGCAGGGGGTTGGACTAGAAGACCTTCAAGGTCCCTTCCAACTCTGTTATCCTGTTTTGTTATTCTGATAATAAATTTGTTATTCTGATAAGAAATCCCAGCTAGGCCACACTCAGAGACTTCAGATGGTGTAGCTCTGTTCTATGTCATAGAGAATAGGGTGGACAAAGAGAGATTTACCTTAGATGACCACTGAATTGATGGCAGAGGAAAGATTTGAACAGGTGACATTCTAATTTCTGATTGCTATATTCCCAAGATTAGGTTTGCTTCTGTCTCTCTCTTTCTCCATCTTACGTTTTCATGTCTGTGGAGATTCTCAGTCATCTAGGACATGGTTGTCCCAAAGATGCCTTTTCAAAAGGCAACTGGACTTCGTGTTTTGCTTGAAGATGTTTTGCTGCTCACCCAAGAAGCTTCTTCAGTTCTCCGGGTTTGCGCGTTACTTTTTAAATGCTGCATTCATAGCACTGTTTGTACACAGGATATTAATACACGATTTACACTACGTGGCTGGACATTATAACACCCCGGTGTGATCACCCGAATCCATTAGGCAGAAAAACTTCAAATGCTTAAAGACGTCTTTGTATAAATAGACAGAACTGAAATGAATAAGGGCAGGGAGGGGAGAGCAAGAGAGAATCCAATGAAATCAGACAATTCCAAACAACTGGATAAAGACGGTCTGTGTCCTTTTTCTTTCTTTTCTTTTCTTTTCTAAAAAATCACTTTTATGCAGGAATAGTTTAACCAAAATGAAGGGGAAAAAAGGAGCTATGTAGGCTTTCAGGCTACAGTGATTTGTATTAAGATGAGTTGCACTTTAGCTAGGCTGAAACTTGTTCGCCACAGAATGTTAAATACATCCTGAAAAGGAAGATTATGTCTATCTAGTTACACCATTCCTTGATATATGCACCATGTCACAGTGCCATTGTCTCCTGGGTACAGGCTGAGTTCAAATATCCACTATCTCTCCCCTGGTGCTCCAAATGCTCTGCTTTGAAGTTTTTATAATCCATCTGTCATCTGCTTGTAGGGAGGGCACATGGTCTGTACCACTCAATTATAGAATTCTCGTTTGCCAGCTACAAGGAGACAGGAAGAATGTTATGGGTGGTTGTCAGATGTACTAAATTCCTAGGATTCATATGGATGGTATTATTCCACTGTAGGAACACAGCATGTGTTATTGTTAAAATGTATTAAGAATACATTTTGTATTGCACAATTTATGTACTTGCCCTTTTTTTTTTTGCTTACTCCACGCGTGCCAATCTATACATCCCTCTGAATGGCACTTACCGCAATCCATCAAACTGTAACTGGATCAATTAAATATATTCTTGGCTACCCAGTGCCCCATCCGCAGACCTAAAGGAAGGTACATTTTAAGGTGCACTTCAGCATGCCGGTGAGATAAAAGAGTGGGATTATTACTACTATTATTATTTTTTGATGTCGGGGGAAAAAATAATAATAATCAGGAGATTTCTAGACTAGCAACGTTTGTCATACAATTTGTTTATATGATGCTGTGAATCGGAGGCCTGAAAATTATATGTACCACCATCTGGTGAAGGCAGAAGTGCATTTCATTAGGTGGTGAATAACAAAACAATAGGCACATTCGTGGAAGTATATTTAATATTTTGCTTAAAGAAATCTACCTAAGAGAAGGCTGGATCACTTGATAGCACACTGGCTTTTCATGTACCGAATCCCTGGAGATATTCAATTTGTTGTCTTCTGTGAAATGAGTTTGATGATCTCAGCTTGGTCCCTGGTGGATATTAATTCACTTTATAAAACATCCCACACAATTTAGCACAGTAGAGCATCATTTGCAAATATTGCACATAGCTCTTCCCTCCTCATACACACACACACACACACACACACACACACACACACACACACAGAGAGATACACACATTTTCTTTTTTTCTTTTCTTTTACTTTTTCTTTCCCACCCCTCCTTTTTGCTCATGATAGAAAAGAGCAGGTGGTAACAATGAAATTTATTCTTTTATTCATTTAGGCAATTGTCATTACTCACTATGAAAATGGCACGAGACAATTCTAAGGGAAAATAACCTTTTCCACTACAACTTTATTATAACAGCTGCAAATAAAACTTGACACGCATCTGGGAAGCCGGTGCTACACTGGTTATCTATATACCCCGCTGTCTGGGACTTAATAACTCAGGTATATAATTCCCCATGAAATACTTTGAAAAGGATTACAAGGGTTAAGCCTACCAAATACATGGCTCCATTCTCTTTCTCTTCCTTAACAGCCTTTTTTTAAAAAAAAAACAACAAAACCCACTCATAGCTTTGAGCAATAATATATTGCCATTTGAAAGAATAAGGGTACAACTGCATGTTCCTATTGGAAGATATTTCACAGATCACAGGATTATGAAAGTGGAAATCCAACCCTAGAAATTGACTTTTGCTCCCCTAAGTCCATTTCTTTCCAATGTCAAAAATACTCGAGGACACAGAAGATTTGACAAGTGTTTACCTGCCCTGAAGTCTAAACATGTCTTCTGTCTGGTGTGTAATGTATTTATTAAATTTATATGCAGCCCCTCTCACTATCAAGTGGCTTACAATGTCATCAATAACAGTATAAAACAACTAAAAGGTGAAAAACATTAAAACATTGGGCAAGAACCAGGTTATCTTTCCAGATCCTTAAAATTAAGGAGCTAAACTATCACCAATATTTCATTCCCTCGTGAATGCTGCCATGTAGAGCTGGGGTCCCCAACACCCGGTCCATGGACCGGTACTGGGCCATGGCATGCCAGCAACCGGTCCATACAAACAAACAAAGCCCCATCCGTGGGATGCAGGTGGCACACAAAACCACACACTCTCCGGTCCGTGGAAAAACCTTTCTCCATGGAACCTGTCCCTGGTACCCAAAAGGTTGGGGATCATGGATGTAGAGGACCTCCCCTGCCAATATCTACATCACGGGTCCCCAACCTTTTGGGCACCAGGAACCAGAGCCATGGAGAAAGGTTTTTCCGTGGACCAGAGGGGGTGTGGTTTTGAATACTGCCTGCATCCCGAGGATGGAGTTTGCTTGATTGTGCAGCCCGCTTGTTCGCATGCTGTGGACCAGTGCTGGTCCCCGGACAGGGGTTGGGGACCCCTGATCTACATTACTTTTCTTGACCATAAAAGATGAGGGTATTTCCATGTAGAAGAGACATGGACTCCACTAAAAAGAATAACAGTTTATATTTTGGATTAATATAATGTACGAAAACACTCTTTGCCTAAAATCATTGTTTGCATAACAGTAACTTCAGTGAGCTCAAAATATGATTGGACAGAACCGTCTGAATACAGAATATATATAGTACACAGGCAAGAAAGCTGAGAGAGGTAGTTGTTGCTAATGGAAAAAGCTCAAAATGAACAAAAGTCAAGCAGACTGATAATCTATGGTAGAGTGAAGTGAAGACATGAAAGGTATACATCTATTGATAACAAAACATGCTGGCTGGGGAATTCTGGGAGTTGAAGTCCACAAGTCTTAAAGTTACCAAGTTTGAAGACCTCTGAGCTGAAACAAGTCAACAATCCAGTTGGTTATAGTGTCATAGAATCATCAAAGAGTAGACTTTTTGCTGTTACTCTTTATTCAAGTCTAAACCTAGTGCAAGACAATGCATTTCTTATATGATCAAGTTGCCCTTCATTTTATATTTGTTATCAATAGATAATAGACTTTTCATGCTGACTGGAGAATTCTGGGAATTGAAGTCCACAAGTGTTAAAAGACACCAAGTTCTAACTGATGAAGATCTCAAGATGCAAATCATTGTTGCATCTTTTAAATGCTTTTATTATGGCATTGCAT
>JARGCV010000235.1:2495000-2520000 GCA_034064705.1 Bothrops alternatus
GCGTCAGCATTGGGGTTGCCCTCGGGGGATGGTGGTGGGTGTGGCCAGGGTGGCCTACTGGGTGGGCATGAATGGAGTAGGTGTGGCCTACTGGGTGGGCATGGCCAGTTCTACAACGTTCGCATCAAAGGTGTCTGTGGGGGCCTGGGCAGGAGTGGGACAGATCTGAGGGTCTCTGGCAGAAGGGGGTGGGACCGAGGCAAGCACCAAGGCATGGTGCATTTCTTCATTCCTCACAAAGGGTGACACCTCCCCAGCATGCACCCAGGGGGCAGGGCCGACACAGCAAGGGCTGGTTCCTTGCTGTTTCCAGACGGCCTTGTGGAGCTAAGACTGAATGCATTTCACCATAGATGGCCACCACAAAATTGTACATTGGCTCCCGGCTGGCCTGGGCCAGGACCAAGGCAGCAGGGGCCGTTCCCTCACTGTTTCCGGGATGACTTCATGGGCCACATGAAACCACTTCGCGGGCCGCATCCGGCCCCCGGGCCTTGTGTTTGACATGTCTGATTTAACCTGTCTGCAGAAGCCAAGTTGAAAGACACTTCAATGGACTCAAGTTGATTTGCTTCCGTATTTAAAAAGAACCAAAAACAATTTGCAATGTTATGCATCTTTTAATATGTCATAATAGAGCTAGTCCTCAACTTACAACAGTTCATTTAGTGACCATACAAAGTTACAAAAAAAGTGGCTTAGGAGCGTTTTTCACACTTACGACCGTTTTAGCATCTCCATGATCACATGATCAAACTTCAGCCACTTGGCAACTGGCATGGATGTATGACGGATGCACTGTCCCCGGGGTCATGTGATCCCCTTTTCAACCTTCTGACAAGCAAAGTCAATGGGGAAGCCGGATTCACTTAACAACTGTGTTAGTAACTTAACAACTGCAGTGATTCACTTTTAACAATCATGGCAAGAAAGGTTAAAAGTGGGGCAAAACTCACTTAACAAATGTTTCACTTAGCAACAGAAATGTTGGGCTCCTTTGTGGTCAATAAGTTGAGGACTACCTGTAAAAGCAAGTTTAATGCCTTGTAGTCAGTTGCACACCTTATTTGAATTCACAGATATGGTGATGTAGAATATCTTAACACAAGATCAACATCTTTGAACTAAAAACAAAATCTCTCAAGTATCTGGTAAGCTTTAAAGTAAGAAATAAAAACCACTGAATTTTTAGAATAAAATAACAGTAAAAAATTGGAAATAGTATCCAAATGAGTAAGAATATTAATATTTGACTCACAAGAGCATAAGCTGAATAAAAACTAGCTAGCGAGTGAATATCCCATGAAAAAAATCCTTAGCTATTAGTTTTCATAACGGATTCCTCTGTTCTATTAGATAATTGAAAATATGTTCATTCTTTATCATTATAACCTCAGTTAAAAGCATTGTCACAGATAGATGAACAGTAGTAGGGTTCATAAAATAGAATACCTCCCCTAGCTTAAAAGCAAATATTAGTAAGAAGAAAAAAAAGAACACTGTGCTATATGCTTCCTTCTGCAAAAAAAGAGAGAGAAAGGTAAAAAATTATGAGTGATGTAATAAGATATCCAACGCTGCTTGACCTGCACTCCTCTTCTATTGATATGCACAGAAGAACCGAGATCTAAAGGTTATGGATTGATAGCATATGCAATAAGTAGATGAATATATTTTATATCGCAGATTAAAAAAAAAGGTAGCAGCTGAGGTCATGGACAATAAATGGAGAGATTTAGCATCAATAGGGGAACTGTAGTGTCACATTGGCAGATGTCACATTGCGTTTTCATAGCCGAAACAAGGGACTTGATTGTGTGCAGTCTCTTTGCAGGGCTATGCATACAGCTATCATATCATATCCTTCTGCAGGACTGGTATGTCATGTAAGGAAAGAATTGTTCAGTGCTTTGCCATTCTGTATGTGAAAGGGTCAGCGCTGTTCGGGCAGGAATGTTGAGTATTTAATTCTTTTTCAGCATCTCGTATTTACTGAAACAACCCGACCCCAAAGAGACCCTTTCAGACTTTTTTGCTTCTATTTTCTTTTCAAACGAAGTATAAAATGATGCAGATGTGGGGAAAAAAAATCTTGTGTTTGGAAGTACAGTAATCCTCGATTTACAACTGTTCATTGAGTGACTGAAGTTACAATGGCAGTGAAAAAAATGTTTTCACACTTATGACCATTGCATCCTCATGGTCACGTGATCAAAATTCGGGCCCTTGGCAACTGACACTTGGCAACTGACTCATACTTATGACCTTCTGACCAGCAAAGTCCATGGGGAAAGCCAGATTCACTTAACAACCAGATTAGTAACTTAACTGCAGAGCTTCACTTCACAACTGGGGCAACAAAAGTTGTAAAATGATGCAAAACTCATTTAACCACTGCCTCTCTTAGCAGCAGAAACTTTGGGCTCATTTGTGGTCCCGAGTTGAAAACCATCTTTACCTAAGCAAAAAATAAAATGCAAAAAGATGGGGGGGGGGGGAAACCCTGCAAAAAAGCAAGACAAATAGAAATGGGACTTTATTCAATCAATTGAATGAAATTAATTTTTTTTAATTTTTAATTTAATTGTGTTTTTAATTGTGTTGTTGTTGTGAGCCGCCCTGAGTCGTGGGAGAAGGGCGGCATATAAATTAAATAATAATAATAATAACAACAATAATGATAATAATAATAATAATAATAATAATAATAATAATAATAATAATAATAATAATAATAATTACAATCTGTCAATGGGGGATTCTCAAAGCTGCACAGACATAATCACAACATGTAAGAATTGCATCAACCTTTATTTGTATTCTTAACATCGCAAGAGGGAGAAACACTATTTCTCTTTCCCCCTACTCGAGGCTAACAGTAAAAGCAACTTTTAACTTAAGGGGGTGGTAGACAAATTGATCTCTACAACCTCCCCAACTTTTCACAAAACTTCAGAATAGAGGTTGGTACATGTTACATTTTACTTACAGGTTGTTCTATGATTTTGAGATTAGCCATCTCCTTCCAAAAACTAATCTTCTGCTCCTGTTGCAGGGTGTTTATTCCAAAATGTAATTATGTGTGAAGCGATATCCAAATTCCCTTTAGAGTTAATCAAGGGTTGCAGATAAAACTTAGCTGGCATTTTGTCATGGCTAACTATCTTGTCTTCAAATCCTCTTCTCCCTCTGGAAATTCTGTGCCTTCAATCTTTGGGAATGTTTTCTTACTCAGGAAATTTTTTGATGATCTTTGGCCTATCCTGGAACGAGGAATCCTAAATCTAACTTAATTTGCAAATTATCTTCTTCATTCCCTCCAGTTTCAAATAGACTAGCTTTTCTTGCCATCTCTTTAGTACATGGGTCCCCAACCCCTCGGCCATGGCCATAAGCTTTTTGGAAACAGGCCATGGAAGTGGCGCACACGTGTCCACTGTTCACACAAATGGAGCTGCGCTTGTGTGAAATCATCACACAGTTCCCTACCACCACCAATCCACCAAGCCACAAAGTTTCGGGAGCTCTGCCTTAGCATATTTCAACCTTTTGTTCTCTGCAGGATGAACAATTGTGAAAGTACTTGTGAAATCTTTTATCTGTTTCAATTCCAACTAGATTTCAGGCTGAGCTTCTCACTTCTGGACACAGTTGCTCTCCTCTGTCTGGGAGATCATATGATAAGCAGGATTTTTCAGCTCCGTTCTGTCAAATTTTCATGGGGCAAAAATTTATATTCTGAGTTTTGTCCCAGTCCCAACTCTTTTTTAGTTCCCCTGAAACTTGCAATTTTAATATCTTGTGTTATACAAACAATACATAACTTTTAAATTTTATTACAGTGTTGATATTTTCTGGATAAACAGGAAAAAAGTATAGAGATGCCAAATACACTACATTGTTTTGACTTCATCAGCATGTAGCTTCATTTGAAATTAAAGTAAATTCAGTCCATTTATATTTTGAAGAAATGATACTTTTCAACTACAGTGCATACATTAATTATACATTTGATATCATACCAGAGCATCATATCTGTAAAAGGGTAGTAAAAAATAAATATATTCTTTTATCCAGTTTTTCTCAAGAAAAAGAGAAATCCTCAGTAATAAAATATTTACCCCACTGAAGAGGGAGCTGCTTTTAAAGAGATTAAAGTTCAGATATAGTCAAAATAAAGACAAAATCACAGTGACTAACAGTCTAAACTTGAGTTAGTTTAGTTTTTTACCTCAGGATACTGAATTTCTACCTCAGGATCTTTTGTTAGGGATCATAAAAGATTGCACTACTACTGAGATGAATTTACTTCTAAAGCTCGAATGAACAACAGGTGTTAGACTAGAAACAGTAGATAGACCATGTATAAGAGAAACACCAATCAAATAAAATGTACCAAGCGTATAGTTGAGGCTGGACGCGATGAGTGAGGAATGTTTGCTAAACCAGACGTTTACAAAGACTGATCCTTAGAGTTGTATTGCAGGTTATATGATAATTGCTTTTTAATATGATCTTATGTTTAATGTTGATGGTTTTAATAAAATAATTTAAAAAAAAAATTAGGAGGACAAATAATATTCGCTTAGGTTTTTGGGTGGTCTTATTCTGATTCTTGAAGTCTGCAACTAGAATCTGACTTTGCTTGCTGCTTTTGTTCATGCACAGAAAGACCGTGGACTCTGCTAGAAGTTGCAGGTAATCCTTGACTTACAACAATTCATTTAGTGACTGTTCAACGTTATAATGGCACTAGAAAAAGTGACTTCTGACTGGTTTTCACAATTATGACCATTGCAGCATCCCCCATGTCACACGTTCAAAATTCAATGGCTTGGCAACTGACATGAATTTATGATGGCTTCAGGGTCCCAGGCTCATATGATCATCTTTGCAATCTTCTGCAAAGTCAGCGAGGAAGCCACGTGACAACTGTATTACTAACTTAAGAACTGTCTTGCTTAGCCATGGAAAGTTTGGGCTCAACTCTGATGGTAAGTCAGGGAATACCTGCAACTGTTTTCTCACAGGTAATCCTTATATGTTCTTCTCCATGCTTTGTTTATCAGCAGTACTTTAATGCATTCCTCCATGTAGGATGATGTTGGCAGCTACAGAAAAACAGGCATGACTCTTTGAAAACACAGGGCTGTCAACCCTCCACGGTCTACCATATTGGTCACCTCTTCTTTTGAGAATTGGTGACCTGGTGATTGAACAGATGTGGTGTATGTTTGATTTGGTGGTTGTTTCTTCCTCTTAATCCCCAATCGGTTGGAATGGAACTTTCTGAATTTAGCAACGGCCACATGTGATAAAAATCTTAGCAATTGCTGCCAGAGAAATGTATTGTTGCTGTTTTATCAATTCCGTTTGCTGAGCTTCAATAGAATTTTCATGTGAATTGTTTTTCTCGTTGAGATCAGAGTTCTGGTCTGCTCTTGACTTGTCTGAGTCTTGCCATGGATTTAGGCTGTCTTTCCTAGCAAAGGACCAACCCCAAATAAATAGTTATGTGTGCTAAAGAAATATTTTAGTCCAATCCGCAACCCATTCTGATGCAAGGGTAAATCTCATATACACAAATATGTTTTTCAGAGTGGATTTACATACATTTTATGGATTAGAATTAGCCTGTTTGCTTTCGTTATAATCCAGGACTAAGTTAAAAGGTTTACCACGAACATTCACACATATCTTTCCTCTTTCTTTCTTTCTTTCTTTCTTTCTTTCTTTCTTTCTTTCTTTCTTTCTTTCTTTCTTTCTTTCTTTCTTTCTTTCTTTCTTTCTTTCTTTCTTTCTTTCTTTCTTTCTTCCCTTTCTCCCTTTCTCCCTTTCTCCCTTTCTCTTTTTCTCTCTCTCTCCCTTCCTCCCTCCCTCCCTCCCTCTCCCTCCCCCCCTCTCTTTCAAAACACTCTTTTAAAAGTTGACTTTATTTTTACAAAGCTTGGAGAAAACATACAAATAATAGCTGAAGAGGATTAAGAGCATCAATCAATAAAATTTAATGTATGGACGTATACATTTTAGAGCTTTTTTGGGTGGCTTGGGGGACAGACATGCTTTGTGAAATTAAAAGGTTAGCTATGAATAATCACAATCAAATCTTTTCTTTTGTCCATATTTAATTCAAATGAGATTGCTCCATATTGACTTCTAATGCTAAAAGGCCACCCATCAAGGAATCCCTGCAGCCAATGAACCAGGCAAGTGAATGCTTTCTTAAATGATGCTAATCAGTCTAGAGAGACTTGCCCTCTCTCCCCATCACTATTCCGTAATTCAGATGTGCTGATAACCTGAAATTGAATGTGTCAGTATGCAGACATGTGAAGAAAAAAGAAAACCAGAAGGCAAAAAAGAGGAAAAAGACAGCTATAGAACAATGTCTATTTGTGATCATTATTTTTTGTTCAGTGGAGAGATGGAGGGGGGGGAGAGCTTTGCAAGTTCCTCTCAAAAATATTTATTGCAAGCTTTAAGAAGTGTTAAATGAATAAATAGGCTAGACACTTCATTTCCATAAACTGTCTGGCAAATAATAATGAAGATTTCTTTTTTTAAAAAAAAAACACCACAGAGAAATACATTTTTAAAATGCAATGTCTTTCGATTGGTAAAACTCACGGTTCGGTTATTAGCATTTCAAGCTAAAGATTTGAAAACAGTATTTTCAGCATTGCAGTGAGAAGTGAAAAGAGTTGTCACTGTGTTTGTAGTTACCAGGAGGAAAACTGGCCTTTCACAATATCAAATCATTTACAAGTCTAAAATAATTTAAAATAGGTTTTGGTTTTTAAGCTTTAGAGTGGTGCTGTGAACACTTTAAAAAAACTGAATTATCTGTTGAGTTTTTCAAACACTGGGTTGTGTTTCTGGATGTTTATTCATGTGTTACCAGGAAAGAGGGCAGCTGTGTTTAATACATATTTTGTTTTGGTTCATAGTTCAGTATGTGCAAATAACATTGTTTCTATAAGAAATTTCAAGGGGTGAGGAATGTACAACTCTCACAATCACATCTGCCTTACAAGTCAAAACTATTCTTTTGAGAATGGATCTAGGTTTCTCTGCTCCCACATAAGGTTATCTACTTTAAAATTATTCTGTGAAGTATGAACCAAATGTTAAACTCTCCAGCCCACAATTTCCCCCTCCACGATATCTACAAAGCACCATGGTAACAGCCACAGTGACAGAGGACTCAGTGTGTGGGACACAGAAATAAGGGTTAAAAATCTCAGCTCTGTGATTGCTCTTGTGAGGGTGGCTTCACAAGTTATATTTTTAGAGAGTGCATATTGCCGACTCATGCTGCAGATCCATTTGGAATATCTGTAACGGAATGCTTTCCTGAAAATGGCATATGCTATGTGTATAACAGGTAGACACATACCTGTGTCCATTTCTCCATACATATGGTGGAAACTTGTAAAACTCTGCAGGTTTCATCACCTGGCATTCATAGTGAATGAATACAGGATTAAAAAGAGATATCTCTTATTTATTTCACAAGCCCTCAACTTACAATCATTCATTTAGCAGCAATGGAAAAAGGAACTTAAAACTTTCTTTCTTTCTTTCTTTCTTTCTTTCTTTCTTTCTTTCTTTCTTTCTTTCTTTCTTTCTTTCTTCCTTCCTTCCTTCCTTCCTTCCTTCCTTCCTTCCTTCCTTCCTTCCTTCCTTCCTTCCTTCCTTCCTTCCTTCCTTCCTTCCTTCCTTCCTTCCTTCCTTCCTTTCTTTCTTTCTTTCTTTCTTTCTTTCTTTCTTTCTTTCTTTCTTTCTTTCTTTCTTTCTTTCTTTCTTTCTTGTCTTTTAAAAGTTGACTTTATTTTGGTGAAAAGATACCAGTATAGCCAAAGAGGATTACCAATCATTAAAATTTTATGTATGGATATATACATCTTAGAGTCCTTTTTGGGGGCGGGTGACTTGGCGGGGGGACTGACGTGCTTTGTGAAATTAAAAGGCTAGCTATGAATAATCACAATCAAATCTTTTCTTTTATCCATATTTAATTCACGTGATCAAAATTGAGGGTTTGGCAGCCAAGCAGGTATTTTTTAACAGTTGCAGCATCATGTGATCAACATTCGTAACCTTCATAGCCAGCTTCCGACAAGCAAAGTCGGAACTGGGGATACTGGAATCACTTAACAAGTGTATGATTCGCTTACAACTGCAGTGAGGTTCCCATAGCACAACGAGTTGTAAAATTGGGTGCAGCTCATTTAACAACCATTTTGCTTAACCATGGAAACCCTGGGTTCCAGTTGCGGTTGCACTTTGAGGATTACCCGTACATGTTTGTCCTATGCATGTGCTACAAGTGGCACATGGGGGCATTGCTGAATTGAATTGAAATACTTTATTTGGCCAAGCACGATTAGACCCAAAAAGGAATTTATCTCTGGTGGGTGCAGAAACTCTCAGTGTACATGCAAAACAGCAGAATACTGATAATCATAATATTAATAATACTAATAAGGGAGGGGGAGAAAAGAAGAATCTAAGAAAGATAAATAACAATACCACAGCCATACTACATGGGTAAATACACATAGACATTAGAACATAGAAATCACACACGGACAGTCTTGTACCCTGTGGTTTCTTTGTGGTTAAATAAATGGTATAGGGCAGTGATGGCAAACCTTTTAGAGACCCAGTGCCCAAATTGCAACCCAAAACCTACTTATTTATCACGGGTGCCGGGTGAGCATGGCCGCAGTGGGCATGGCACTTGGTGGGCGGGGCCAGGGCGGTGGGGGCCAGTCCCTCGCCATCTCCGGGGCACGGCACATGTTACTTGGCCCTAGAGAGGAGACTTGTTCCTCACACCTCTCTAAATACACATTCAGAGGAAAGTAGTTGCTCTTTATTTATTTATTTGATTTATGTTCTGCAGCTCCCCGTTATTTTAAATAACTTAACACCCTACCCAGACCCTTAAGTTGTATAGCAGGTGGGTGGTGGGTTAACTTAGCTCTGCTTGCCTAAGTGATTTGTTGTTTTTTTTCTGATAATGCCCATAGCATTAAGCTTCCCTTTCTTGACTTTTCCATCTATAGCAAAGAAGATGTCAATAACGCATTAAAATAAATTAATAGCTTTCATTGACATGTCCAGAAAGATAATCCTGGTAGATTGTTTTTTTCCTTAGCAGTCATTAGATATTTCCAATATGACTGCGTCTAATGAAAAAAATGGTAGCAGTCGGTCAGTATAAGCCCCTTGTTTTTTTAAAAAAAAGTAAATTTCTTTTTCTTCCCCTCCTTCCTCTTTCGAAAGCATTTAAGACTTCTAGCCATTTTGAGCACAGCAGTGCAAAGTGCCAAATGGACAGAAACGGTTAGTCTTAAATGAGCAAACATAAAAATTTCTGAGTGCATCTCACATAGAGAAACAGGAAGGAGTCTACAAATGCGTATTAGGTCAGTGGGGACATGCTTGCTATGTCTGCGTGAGCATGAACTTTTGGCGCAAGCTTTGGAGACTAAGAATGAGCATGAATGTCTAAAACATATATATTTATAAAAATATAAATATAAATAGCAAAGAACGTAAAGTGAGCACAATGGAAATGTAAAACTATACAGTGGCACCATGGTACTCAGCTGCTCTGAAACTCATTAAATTTGGCATTCAACACATTCTGACATGACAATTTTGTCCTGGTACTCATTGTTTGCTTGGTACTCAACACATGAGCTAGAGTCAGCTGCCTTAGATACTGGAATACTGCTAACATGTCATCCCTACTCCTTCTTTTCACTAGACTAGACATACCCAATTCCTGCAACTGCTCTTCCTATGTTTTAGCTTTCAATTCCCTAATCATCTTTGTTGCTCTTCTCTGCACTCTTTCTAGAGTCTCAACATCTTTTTTCCATCAGCTCGATCAAAACTGGATGCACTCATTACATTAGCACTAATTTGTTTGATACTCATCATTTTTAATACTTATTGTGCCTCCTGGAATTGATTAATAATGAGGCGCCACTGTACTGCTCTACCTATCCTGTAAAACTTCCAAATTGTCCTTAGAGGCAGCTGATGTAGCTGGGTTTTTTTCTTTTTCTATCGAGATACTTAAGGCTTAGAACTAGATCTGTGCTTACCTGTGATCAATGACCCTGGTTCAGCTCTAAAACACTTTCCTACTCATTCTATTTTGTAGAATGGATAGGACGGCATGATTTCTTTCTCTCTCTCTCTATTTTTGGCCTCATCTTTGTGAGTGTGTGTGTGTGTGTGTGCTCGCCCTTTGTCAGATGTAGACACCCAACCACCGATTGTGCCTTGATAAAGAAAGAACTCTAGTTAGATAATCCACTTTTGTCTGACAACAGAATCGGTTATAGAGGTGCAAATATGCATAAAGCTATTTGGAAATGCATCCTTGTAGATGTCAGGTTTTATTATGCAGGAAGGTGTCATGTTTGTTACGAAGCTGAGTGCAGATGGCAGAGTGGAGGAAATGGATCACTAATTTTAACAATGATTAATGAACAGAGATAGAAAATGAATTACATTGGACTATTGGAGACCAGGAATATTTTTGAGAAAATTTTGACTCATCTGCTCTGCTGTTCTCCGTAAATTATTTTCTGAAATTCTATATGTTGTCAACAGTTGACTGCATTTTCCATTACTGTCTATTTCTGCTCTTAAGTACTTTTGTGTTATTAGAGATACATAATTTCAAAATACCAATATGTTCCTGATTACTTAGAAAAAAACATAAAACTATGAATATTCCAAGGCTCTAGACGTAAATATCCAATTTTATATTAATCTTCTTCTCTCCTTATTTTATCACTACGTTAAGAATGTGGCTAGCAAGGAGGAAAGAGGTAGAATTAGAGAGGAAGTGTCAGAATATTTGTGAAAAAAACAGATTTTTTTTCTTTAAAATATGATCAGGGTTGCAGTGTTTAGTCGGATTTCCCTTTCCAACAAGCCTTTTGGCCTCATCCATCAAGATCTTAGTGACAACTCATTTTTTAAAATTATTTTTAGTTTATATCTTGTAGTTTAGACAGAATTTAATACCTCTGTTGGATTTATATTGTGGCATGCCTCTTTGAGCTTCCTAATGGGAAGAAATACTTGGTGAATAAATCTTGTAAATAAATAGGTAGGAAAGATTTTTATATTGCCACTCATCGATTATAATTAGACTAAAAGCTATCCTTTCTCTGAGGCTTATGGAATACAAAATTAAAACACTTTATGCTAAACTATTGTGTTAGTCTTTATGCTGAAATCTACTTTAGCATTTCCCATAGCTTCCCATCTGGTACAGGAGTGTTCCTTTAACTCAAGTTTTGATTTCCTATATTGATGCCAAATGTCAAAAGAATGACGTTAGGTCCAAATCAATGTATTATTTTTTTTAAGTCCAAGGTGTCACACAACAGTCTTATGGGAAGCAAGATGAAGGGAGACAATTTGCAGCACCCAGTTCTTATCTGTTACATTCAAACTAGATTTACTGCAGGAGAAAAAGAGGCTGAGTTTGGAGGTGGAGTCAAGAGAGGACATAGTCTAGAGTCACTACGTTCTCACAAGTGATCCAAATCCAGCCCCTCTTGAATTCTGTTAACTCTCATTTAATGCCAATTTCGTGCTGACGATTAGTTGACTAGATTCTTGTGTATAGGCAGGAGCAACAGATTAGCTTAGGTGGGAGGTTGTTATGAAAAGCCATTGTTAACCAACTGGATTTTTCTGGGGGAAAACTAGACTTGATTTTGCTTCTTCAGTACCAGTATGTGCCCTTCTGGCACTTCAAGACTGTAGAGTTTCTTCAATATTGAATTCGCTCGCTGGACGGTTGACAGGGTGCTTGGCAACCAGTATATATTTTATTTTATTTATTTATTTATTTTAATTTGACTTCTATGCCGCCCTATTCCGAAGAACTCAGGGCGGCTCACAACATAATAGAAATCACCTAGTAAAATACATGAATATAAAAACCCCTAAGTTAAAAAAGAAAAAAACAATCATTCCACAAACATACACACAAACATACACTGGCTAGGGGCAAGATGTTAGCTGCCCCAAGTCTGCCGGCAAAGGTATGTTTTAAGCAGTTTACGAAAGGCGGAGAGGGTGGGGGCGACATGATATTTACAATGGTTGCATACCTGAGATCATGTGGTCACCACTTGTGATCTTCCCAGTGGCTTTTGGCAAACACAGTCAATAGGAGAAGCCAGAATTGCTTAAGCACTGCATTATTCACTTAATAACTGGAGCGATTTGCATAAAACCTGCCAAAAGAGGTTGTACAAGCAGGCGTGACTTGGCTACCACCTTACTTAGCAGGTGTGGTTGTGCCTCAAGGACTACCAGTGTGCAAATCCAATTTGTCAACTGATCACTAGGTCTCACAATCTGGCTTTGTCTATACCAGAGTGATTGTCAGCATTTCAAAAGAGTTGGCTGAGTTAGCATTAACCCTGCTTAAACCACACCCATCATAGTTTTCACCGTCACATTAACTCAAATTTTAGTTTATTTGGATATCTGCTCTTGCTTTCTTAACATGAGAACGTTTTCATAAAGAAAGGAATCTCTTCAGTTCAGATGATTACTCTTGCCATTGTTGTAAATCTCCATCTGGCCTGTCTCCTTTGGCCTGCACTACAGATAGTCCTCAACTTACAACAGTTTGCTTAGTGACCGTATAAAGTTACAACAGCCCTGAGAAAAAGTGATTTATGACTGTTTTCCACACTTGCCACTGTTGCAGCATCCCTGTGGTCACATGATTCACATTAGGATGCTTGACCACTAACTCACATTTAGGATGGTTGCAGTGTCCCGGGGTCACGTGACCCCACCTTTTGTGACTTTATGACAAGCAAAATCAATGGGGCAGCTGGATTCACTTAACAATCATGTTCCTAACTTAACAACTGCAGGGATTTGCTCAACAAGTATGGCATGAAAGGTGGTAAAATGGAGCTAAACTCACTTAACATATGTCTTGCTTAGCAACAGAAATGTTGGGCTCCATTGTGCTTCCAACTGTGGAAGCAAGTGAAGCATTTGGTGTCTTATAACCTTTCTAGACCAACTGAAGAATGGTTACCATTGCCCCAAATCAGTCTAGCAGTGAATTTCTTTGGAATTTAAAAGACTTAAAATGACTCCTGATAAACTATAGGAAATAGACGTGTTGCTTGGCCAAAAGAGCAGAAAAGCATTTTAGGGGAAATGGTTTTCCCCCTTTTATCTGCCCTTCAGTTCTGGGGCAAACAGACTGATCTGAAGTTTATCCCTAATTTGAATTAGTAGGCGAGGGGATTTGATCTCTTCCATGGTCTCTCTGCAGCAGTGCCTCAGGATTGCTTAAAAAACCCCAAAACCTAGAGGGAAAAAAATTAAGCATCTTTATGAATGATTTGGTGTCTAATATTTTGCATGCAGTTATGATTCTGATGGGAACATATTTTAGAAAACAAGTAGAGGAACAATGTGAATACTGCTCAGGTTACATAGCATATGCTAAATACTGAGAAAACATACACAGTGGTTTAGTGAACAAGGTAGGGAAATACTCCAGGGAGCCAATTTAAAACATGTCTTAAGGCAAGCATTGCTTTTTTGTATCGGCTTCTTTTGGCAAACTTTAAAATTACAGCATTGTCGTCCCCTTCTAAAAGCCAGGGGTGCTGCGTTTGACGGCAGATTGTTCCTAGACTTGATATAAATGTGGTATGAAACACTGCAGTTTCCCCATATTATTTCTGGAAGAATTAACCTGGGATCACCCTGTAGGTATATCAACCAAGCATAATACATTCAGTTTTTTATATCATGGGTGACACATGAAAATATTTACTTCCAACTATCCAAATGGACATATGTGCACGTTGATACGTACGGGTGTCTGGTATTGATACACCATGCTGTGGGGTTCATTGGGGTTCAGCTGGACCAGTGGTGTGACTCTTGAGAGATTAGTGGGTTTTTATTGGGCAGTTGGTTGGTTACTTTGAGAACAGACTCTCGGGCTAGATGGGCTAGGGATCCGATCGGTGGTGGGATTCAAATATGTGAACAACTGGTTCTCTGTCTGGATGCCGCTTCTGGAAGTCCATTCTAGGTGTGGGCAACAAAAAATTAGCTACCTGTTCTGCCGAAGTGGTGTGAACTGGCTGAATCCCACCACTGGATCCGATCCAGCAGGACACCACTTATGTTCTTAGGTTCTCTTCGGAAACTAATCACAGACGGTGTCCACCACAAGATAAGAAATCAGTTTCTCTTATACATACCACCACTGTATGATGCGGAATATGATGAATTTATGAAAAAAAACCCTATTCTAAATTGATCTATTGGCTATTAAGAGGCCTGCCCTAAGGATCAGATCCTTCCATTTTTCCCCCCATACTGAGAACACTCTAATAACTCTACTGGGTACATGCCTTGAAAGAATATGAGCATATGAAACTATCCTTAGCATAACAATAGAAATAGCTATTTTGGATTTTGGTAATTCCAACAGGAGAGCCATTAGTTCATTTTAGAGGAGCAAAGGTAGTGGTCTGGTAAAGGTGCCAAGTTGGGCTTAAGTCATCATTTGACAGTGGGTCAAATGTTGCATGACTTTGGGGTAGCCGAACCAAATGTTTATAGCCATGAAGGTTAAAGAAGAGGAATATCTTTTAATTTAAACCACCGTGAGCTTCAGGAGGCAAGGTGGATTGTAAATGTAATTAACAATAACAACAATCCTAACTACATGTTTCAGTGGTATAATTGTAACTTCTTATTTTATAGAAACTTCACTTTTATAGAAACACATGCTTGTTCACATATAATTAACCTTTCTTCAGTGGAAAACAAATCCATGGATAGTCATGGCTGTTTCATTAGGCTGTGTAAGGAAAGCCTCTTTATGTATTGTTGGCCATTTGCTTGCATAAAAGACAGTGAGTTGCTCTCATGTAGAGTCATCTTCTACTTTGTCAATGTCTGCAGGAACCAACATTTGTGTGCCTGAATCCAGGGCTAAGTCAATCACAATTGTGTGATGTCCGCTTTGTATGAGAGACTGACCTAAAGTCATCACCCAACTGAGTTTAGTAGCTGAACAATAATTTGAACATAGGAATTGCTGAGAAACCTGTTCACTTTTAATGCTAGTTCTGTGATTGTATGACAGGTTTAACATTATGCTGGAATAGCTCTGAGAACTGCTAACTTGTAAAGGAGGAGTTAAACATTATGGGATGCATGAATGAATAGGGAAAAACCCTAACTTAGAATATCAATAGCTGTGCCTGGAAATAAGCAGAAATTCACTCTGAAGTTGCTGGAAAGTGTATAGATGTACAACTGTGCTTTATTGCTAACATTATAGTCATATTAGCACATATAATAGAAATTAGGGAACCAGGAGAGGTTTCAAAGACATCCAACTTTTAGCTTGTGTCTTTGAAAATCTCCCCTGTTGTTATCAACAAAGCTACTTCTAGAAAGCTGCTAAAACTAAACCTTGGTCCTATTATGTTCCTACCATGATTATGAAATGTTAGCTTCAGCTATTTTAAGTTACTCTTCACTTTAGCTAGCTGCTTTATTAAAAAAGAAACTGGGAGGAGGAGATCTTGACATACACACATACCAACATATTTTTAATTTTGCCTTCAGGTTTAGCGATAAAAAAAATTGGAGTGCAAGAGATCAACAAACCCCAAAGAAAGTGATTGCTGTCAGTTTAACCTACAGTTGTACTTATGTACGTCATAAAAGTTTAATAAGTTAGTTCTGTTGATTCGCAGTATAAATTAAGTTAAATGAGAGCTTTAAATTCTGATAGCACATTGCTAAAATATTCTAGAGCAAAGGCTGGATCCTGCATCTCATGAACCATACGTTCTTTGTGTACGTTCTTTCCGTTTAAACAGATGGCTACATTTATGGATAACAGTAAAATGGGTTTAAAACCGTCCTAGGTTGAACAAGCCATGTTGGCTTGGTTCACACATTAAATTAAAATGGGCAGCCTCTTGCAAACAACCCAGTAAATGAACTTAATTGCATTAGGGATTATTGTTATGAGTGAATCAATGACTTCCGGATGACAATTGGCACTGCTTGATGTCTTTGCTGTTTTAGAGTATGCAGCAAGATTTTTCTTAAAAAGAAATGACTTGGAGGTTTTTGGCGTAGGTACCTTTCATTATTATGTTTACCTAGTACAGGGGTAGGCAACCTTGGCTCTTTTATGACTTGTGGACTTCAACTCCCAGAATTCCGGAGCCAGCCACGCTGAGGGGAGAGGGAGAGGTTTCCAAGCTGAGCCATGCTGGCTCAGGAATTCTGGGAGTTGAAATCCACAAGTCATAAAAGAGCCAAGGTTGCCTACCTCTGTCCTAGTAATACTATTCTACTCCAGGTAATCCTTGACTTGCGGCCACCATTCAGCCCAAAATTTCTGTGGCTAAGTGAGATAAATGAATTTTGCCCCGTTTTACAAACTTTCTTGCCACAGTTTTTGAGTGAATTACTTCAATTGTAACATGGTTGTTAAGCGAATCTGGTTTTCCCCCATCAATGTTTGCTTGTAGAAGGTTGCAAAAGGGGATCCAGTGACCCCGGGACATGGCCACCATCATAAATACGAGTCAGTTGCCAAGAGTCTGAATTTTGATCACGTGACCACGGAGGACGCTGCAGCTGTCATAAATGTGAAAATCATCATGTCACCTTTTTTTTAGTGCCGTTGTAATTTCAAATGATCACTAAAACGAGCTGTTGTAATTTGAGGACTATCTGTACGGGTATTGCAATTTTATTCTTACATTGCATAAGGTTATTAGGGTTCCCTGACATCTAGCACAACTTGGAAAATTTGAAAAAGAAAGAAAGAAAGAAAGAAAGAAAGAAAGAAAGAAAGAAAGAAAGAAAGAAAGAAAGAAAGAAAGAAAGAAAACATCCACCTTGTCATACTTCTGCAACTTCAGGTAAATAACTGATTGACCTTTGTGGCATTCTGATACTTCACTAATCAGAATCTGAAATCTGTATAACAACACTTCATTTATTTGATAGACAAAAGAACAATTGCTCTTGAAGTAATGTGATTTCTAAATAGACGCTGCCTGTCAAAAATGAATGCATTAGAAGTAAAATGTAGCTCAAGGAGACAATTAGCAAACAGAGGTGACACTGTAAACAGGTGCACCCATTATTCCCAAAGCTTGTGGCAATATATTCACATCTTTAGACTGATGGAAGATCATGTGACAGGAGGGTGAATTATCTAGCTGTATCATCTGACTGATGGAGCTTTCTGCAGTTACAGATCATTTAAAAATGCATCCTGCAAATTATGTGGTAGGAGGGAAAAATTCTGATCCTGTGCTTTTAGCTTAATGAATATAGCATTGGGGGCTCACAACTCCATCTATTGTCTCCTTCTCAAGACAGCATAGCATCTCCTTAAGGATCTAAGTAGTCTTTGAGGGGAGGGGGTGAAGGGGCTTTAAAAATGGCAAATATCTAATTACAAAATTGGAGATGATTCCAAAGACTGTTTGGAGGGGGGAAAATAGTTTCCTTAACAGAACGTTGCATTGTAAAACTCTTTCTGTGGCCCTTCTGGCTGGGTAATTCTGAGAGTTGAAGTCCACACTGTAGGAGGCCTAGCCTGAGGATGGGGTCAAACACGTCATCCCTTTGGAATCACTGTGCTCCCACAAGAGACTTAAGTCCAGTTCCCCTAAATTCTGTTGACTGTTATCTACTGCCAATTTGCTTTGACTGTTAGTAGATCAGATTCTTGTGTATAGGTAGTATGAAATAAACTCATAGTACTTTTCAACTCTATTCCAGCTCCTGGTTTCATCTGACACACACATGGTTAAACCTTAAAATGGTTAAGGTTGAGAAACTGTCAGGACTCCAAAAACCAACAAAGAAATGCAATTTCCATCATTGCTCCTCATCTATAGATAGTAAACTTGGCAAACTAAAGCAAGTGCTTGCATCATTAAAGATATACTCTGATAGGTTCTAAGGAGGAACAATCTTGAGCCATCTTCTCTAAACAAAACTATCTAAATCCCACTCCTTTCTAGCACTGATGTTGTTACTTAGTTGGGTAATGCAATGTCTGCAAGAAAATATCCAAGCTCAAAGAGCACCAAGGGCTTTACAGTTCAACCCTGAGCTTCAGATATTCGCTTCTATCAGTTTCTAAACTTTGCTGTCTCTTGGTCTACTGGAATGCAGCCCCTCCCTACTGGGAATCCAGATTACATCCAGAGCTCTCTTTTCTCTTCTTACTATTCTTTTATTTCTCCCCGCACTAGCTTTAATTTACTGTATTGTGTTAATCCATCCAGTTATGATTTATTCAACTGTCATTCTTGAACAAACTATAGCCAAGTACAATAGGTACTCTATGTTAATTGCTGACCCAAAGTGACCAGCTGCAGGTCTTCATTCGGAATGCATCATTCTAACTCAGTGTTTTTCAACCTTGAAGATGTGTGGACTACAAGTCCCAAGAAGTGTAATTGTTCCAAGTTGCACATCTTCAAGTCACCAGGATTGGGAAACAGTGCTCTAACTATTGTAATTCGACTTTGAACTTGACTTTGAAGATCAACATGAGGAAAAGGTGGCCCAGAAATTAAAACATGTGGTTATGTGAAAAAGTATCCATGTGCTCAAACGTGTTCTAATGCCTAGTGATTTTTCAGAAACTAAAAAATAAATAAACCCAAGAGACAGAGGGATGTCAAAAATGTACTTCACTCTGCAACTCAAAGAACATGTGGAATTTTCTGAAAGCAGGTGTGGCTTCTTGTCAATGAAATCCATGGCTAGCATTCAGCATTCATCAGCAATCTATCTTTCCCTTAACTGTTCATTTGTCTGCTTAGATTTTGTGTTGGTGACGCTGATATAACTTGTCTGTTACGCTTTTTCCCAAGGCCTTATGTTATGAAATTACAGAGTGCTATTCTTTATATTTATGAAGGAAGATTGTATTTTCTGAGTAAATTTGAAGGGGGGGAGAAGTCATCTGTTACCATCTGAAAATCAGTTCTTTCTATTCAAGGTTAGTTTATCTCTTTTCTGTTCTGCTGTGGAACAGAAATCTAAAGCACATTATTATTATTATTGCTATTATTACATGCTGATCTTTGATTATGAAAGGCGATCCTAGAGTGTCGTACATAACATTGTTAAACTGTATTAGGATGGCATTGCACGTATTACAACTCTACACTTTTAGGGCTATTTCTCCAGATCATTTAACACAATTGTTAGCCCTTGAACCATTCTTCAATCTTCCTTTTGTTCACATCAGTCAGACAAGTGATTGAACGGTAAAAGCAAAATGCTATCCACAGTGTTAGCGTTCTTTTTCAAATCTCGCCTTTGTGGGTTACTTTTTTAAAAAGCTTTCCTTTACCATGGAGTAAAAGACTTGGTTAACTTATAAGGAGCACGCCAAGCATTGTTTGCATTCATATCTGTATGTATTTTTTTTACTGATACTAAAAATGAACTAGATCTATATCATTTATCAAGTAAATATTCATTATGGGCAATTTAAACTCAAACGAGACAAAGGAATATTAGAAATTCATATTTAATTGCAACAAATGTTCCTAGTTTCTCATCAACAAGTGAGGAGGGTGGAGATTTGCCCTAAATATTGGTGCATAGTGGGTTATTTCACCACTCAAGCTGCCCCATGATAAATGCACATTTTGATATGGGCAATTGCTCTGGAAAACTCTTTTGTGACTCTCTAATCTCTCTTGGGCACTTTCTCTGCCTTTATTAAGAGTTGTTTACTTTCAAGGACAACATCATCCAGATATGCTAGACACAGAATAGAATAGACTAGACTAGACTAGACTAGAATAGAATTAATGGAATGAGAATAGAATAGAATAGAATAGAATAGAATAGAATAGAATAGAATAGAATAGAATAGAATAGAATAGAATAGAATAGAATAGAATAGGAGCTGGAAGGGACCTTGGAGGTCTTCTAGTCCAGTCCTCCGCTTAAGCATGAGAACCTATACCATCTTAGACAAGTGACTGTCTAGTCTCTTCTTAAAAATCTCCAGTGATGGAGCGCCCACGATTTCTGGAGGCAAACTGTTCCACTGGTTGATTGTCCTCACTGTCAGGAAGTTTCTCCTTAATTCTAGGTTGCTTCTCTCCTTGGTTAATTTCCATCCATTGTTTCTCATCCTTCCCTCTGGTGCTTTGGTGAATAACGTGGCCCCCTCTTCTTTGTGGTAGCCCCTCAAATACTGGAATACTGCTATCATGTCTCCCCTATTTCTTCTTTTCTTTAGACTAGCCAAACCCAAGTCCCGTAGCCGTTCTTCATATGTTTTAGTCTCCAAGCCTTTGATCATCTTAGTTACTCTTCTCTGAATTTTTTCCAAACTCTCAACTTCTTTTTTGTGATATGGTGACCAAAATTGGCTGCAGTATTCCAGGTGTGGTCTCACTAGGGTTTTATAAAGCAGTACTAATACTTCACATAATCTTGATTCTATGCCTCTGTTTATACAATCCAGGATTGTATTAGCTTTTTTGGCTGCTGCTGCACACTGCTGGCTCATGGCTAAATGATTGATTTCAAGCTGATTTGCTGATACAGAGCTTCAAAGTCACATTTCTGTGTGAATTATAATCTGAGGTACAAACACGGATAAATTTATCCTTTATAACTCCCTAGCTCCAAAGATCTTGTGAAACAGGCTTGGCAAAGAAGGGTGAATATTTCCATGATGAAATCCATAACAATCCATAGATTTATGGTGGCCACATGTAGAGTGGATAGACCTGGGAGTGAAATCAAGAGAGGAATCAGCCTACAATTGTTACATTCCCACAAATGGTCTAAGTCCAACTTCTCTTGAATTTCGTTAACTCTCACCTACTGTAGTGGCAATTTAGTGCTGACTAGATTTAGTTGACTAGATTCTTGTGTATAAGCATGAGAAATAAATCTTCTTAACAGGAACTTAAAGAATGGACCTGATTCTTTGCTCCTGACACCACACTTCTTTTTTTGGAAGAAAGTATTATTGTTACACCAAGTGTACATGCATGTGTAGCTTTGAGCATTTATTTAACATGTTTTTTGCTTTTTTAAAAAAGAGGCAAAATTTGCCTTCCTTTGCAATGTTTTCTATATGATAGATACCCGAGTTCACAGTATGTCTTACCAAAAGAATAAGTTGAGCCCTTCCAGATAATTTGGTATTGTACTGCTGCTTTCTTAGCTGATAGTTTGAAATATAACTTCTCTTGATATGGAGCCATAGGTTTTTGACCAGATACTCTAAAGTTCTCAGTTGCTCAGTTTCTTGAGCTGAAAAAAGAAAGGTGACATTAAAAAAAAATAGATAGATGGATTCCAGGATCAACTCCTTTGTATTTTTTCCCCATCTAAATTCTCAAAGTGATCTACTAGACCTTGACCCAAAATGGCTTATGTTTGTTATTTAAAAAATTCTGATGCCTGAATGGAGAGCCTTCCAGACAAAACTGAGATTCTACTTAATCAAGGATTTCTTGGTTCCACAATATAAAGGAATTTAAACCAGGAGGGGACTGAAACTATTGAGAAACAATGAGCAGTTCGAAACCTTTGTAGATTTACTACTTCTATCCCTATTACAAAATATGAATATTGGATTGTCTAAAAGGGAATTCTGCATTTAATCCCCTGCATTTCTCCGTACAATTGTACAATTGCATTGATTTTGATAACATCACTTAGAAATCTATCTGAGATGCTACACTGAGAGATAATACAAATTCTATTTTATCCAGGAGATAATGAAAATAGCTTTTTTGTTTTGACATTTATTCGTATCATCACTAACTTTGCTACTATTTTTCCTATACCACATATAAATAAATACACATTTATTTTGCATCTGTGTTTTACCGTAGTGAGCCAAACTCCCAAATGTTTCACAGTATATCATATTCCAGTTGACATGATAGCATATATTTGTCTGTGAATTAGACAGTACATATTTAATGTACATTTCATCTTGTGGGGCAGGAAAAAAACACCTATGAAATATAAAGCAAAACATTTTGAATGAGTTATTTAAAAGCGGACAGATGAGAAATTGTCTATATGCTATTTCAAGTTTGGAGACGTAATAGGCTTGTCATACAATCTAACTCATTCCAAATTTAATTCAAAATAAGAGCTAAATGTTTTTTTTTTGTTTGTTTTGTTTTTTTTCAAAAGGCAGCTGGACTTTCTTTGTTTTTCCTTGAACTCATTTTGCTTCTCATCCCAGAAGCTTTTTCAGTTCTGACTGAAGGGTGGAGAATGGAAGGATTTATATTTATATCCTCCAATATTCAATCAGAACTGAAGAAGCTTCTTGGGTGAGAAGTGAAACATCTTCAAGAAAAAAATAAAAGAAAGTGCTGTTGCCCTTTGGAATAAAAAAAAATCACCTTTGGACAAATAACAGCTAGTATTTTTTTTTTTTAAAAAAAGGAAGAAGCCTTTAATTAGGATCATAAATAGAAATAATGCTATACAGGGAGTCCTTGACTCACAACAGTTCATTTAGTGACCATCCAAACTTACAAAAGCACCGGAAAAAGTGACTTATCACCGTTTTTCGCACTTACAACCATGGCAGCATCCCCGTGATCACATGATCAAAATTCAGACACTTGACAACTGACTCATATTTATGACGGTTGCAGTGTCCCATGATTGCCTTTTATGTCTTTCTGACAAGCAAAGTCAGTGGGGGGAAGCCACAACTGTGTTACTAACTTAACAACTGCAGTGATTCACCTAGCAAATGTTTTGCTTAGCACCAGAAATGTTGGGGCTCAACGGTCGAGAACTTGCCTGCACACATTTTTTTTCTTATAGTTGTTTTTAAATTTAGACATTTTAGAAACAAACCGCCTGCTAGGATCTTTAGAGCAGCCCGGAGACCACCGCAAGTGGCAGCTTTTCTACGGTGTTTCAGATTGTCTGAAGACACCCGCGTATCTTATGCAAGTCGGGTTTATATTTGGTTGTTTCTCTGACAAGGGACTCGTAGCAACCGATCTCGGGAGGACGTTTTCTTGGTAGGATGAATGAGACGGAGGCTGCAAAAGACCTCGCGCATTAGAAGTGCTGCAGAAATGATTAATAAAAATAATAACGTTCAGAAACTGACAGCAATGATGTTTTGTGGGCCTGTGAAGAATGAGGAACAGCCCTTTAAATGGCCCCAGGAGCCATTTACTCAACTTGATCGCAGGAGGCTGCGACTTTGAATCATCACTCCCTCCTGAGCGCTTGTTCTCATATTTGTGAATCTGTCTGCTCTTCCAGTTATCCACAAACATGTGTAAAGCCAGAGAATGAAATATATATATATATTTCCTGAAATATATATATATATATTTCCAATATATATATATATATATGTTTTCTGAGGTTTTCGCGGGTGTTTGTATGTAGGTCTTTGGTTCTTCGGGTTTTCTCCCACGTAGAATTTGAAGTGTCTTGGCGACGTTTCGACGAAGTCTCATTCGTCATCTTCAGGCTGGGGCTTTTGGCTTCTGCTTCTAGGAGCAATGTGAGATTTTAGCTGTTTCTTCCTTTTAACTGCCAGTGGGGGTTTGAACTGATTGGCTGGGAGCTCGGCTGTGTTCTGATTGGGTGGAGGTGTGTTCTGATTGGTTAGGGGCTTGGCTGTGCTCTGATTGGATGGGGGAGTGTTCTGTTTGGGTGGGGGCTTTGTTGTGCTCAGGTTAGTCTGATTTACAAGGGGATTAGAGATGGTGAACTGCATAGCTGTTTGGCTTCGCGTTCGTGGTCGTGCCTCATCTTCATGGTGAGTGTCAGGACCACAGACAGGATCAGCAAAATCTTGCACAAACATAACATTAAGACAGCATTCTGCACAAAAAGAAAAATATCCACCATCCTACGAAACCCTAAAGACAAAATTGAGTTAGAAAATCAAGGAGTATATGAAATCCCATGTACTGCTTGCTCCACCACATACATTGGACAAACCAACAGAAGAATAAGTGCACGCATTGAAGAACACAAAAACTCAGTCAAAAAAGAAGAACCAACTTCTTCCCTGGTCCAACACCTTAAAGCCACAGGACATAAAATTGATTTCAAAAAGACCAGAACTATTGCCAAAACTGAACACTTTAATAACAGAATAATCAGAGAAGCCATCGATATAGAAAAACACCCTCACAGCATGAACAAATGAGATGATGCCTCCCGCCTACCAGCCATTTGGAAACCTGCCCTTATTGACAGACGAGTCCATAGTACGGGGAATGACACCAGACCTACACTCACAAAAACCACACAAGATGTCACCACCACACATCCAGGCAAAAAGCAAACCCAAACCCACACTGATGAGGAGGAACAACCACAAACCAGAAGCCAGACCACAGCTGCATCATTAGCCACCTTAAACCCCTCCAATCCATACACGAAACAAACTGACATCCACCATGAAGATGAGGCACGACCACGAACGCGAAGCCAAACAGCTATGCAGTTCACCATCTCTAATCCCCTTGTAAATCAGACCAACCTGAGCACAACAAAGCCCCCACCCAAACAGAACACTCCCCCAGCCAATCAGAGCACAGCCAAGCCCCTAACCAATCAGAACACACCTCCACCCAATCAGAACACAGCCGAGCTCGCAGCCAATCAGTTCAAACCCCCACTGGCAGTTAAAAGGAAGAAACAGCTAAAATCTCACATTGCTCCTAGAAGCAGAAGCTGAAAGCACCAGCCTGAAGATGACGAATGAGACTTCGTCGAAACGTCACCAAGACACTTCAATTTCTACGTAGGAGAAAACCCGAAGAACCAAAGACATACATATATATGACTGAAGAGAGTTAAATAACTCGAAATAGCTATCTCAGAAATCCCTTATTTCTTTGTCAACAATTTTAAAAAACAT
>JARGCV010000235.1:2525000-2690000 GCA_034064705.1 Bothrops alternatus
CTGAATTGTCACTGAAGAACTTCCCAAAAGGTCATCCCAGTTTGAATCAAGATGGAATACAAAACAAGCAGGCTTACTGATTATCTGTTGCTGAAACAAGGCTGAGTTGTTGAATACAGGCCTATGAATAACTCCAGGAACCTTTGAGTATTTATTTCTTCTTGGCAGGGAATAACACATCACTGGTGGGTAGTTTGCCAGTTAAAAACGAACTTTTTAAACCTCAGGTGCAAAATGACAATTGGCTTTGTTTTTTTGGCTCTGCTGTTCTTAACAGTGGACAGCATCCACTTGGACCTGTCTGGATTCAGAAATTAAGGGCCAGGTCTGGTAGGGATTTTGGAGTGTAGCTAAACTAGATGATTGAAAACATTCTGGAAAACTGTTTTCTTGCTGTTCCCAAGAAAACTGCAGGTATTCTAATACATTATTCGATCAAGGCAATTTAATTGATAACCTGGTCTTCCTATGGAAACTCAAAACTCCAAATTTAATATGGCAGGTGGAGGTCTCCCTTCATCTTTTTCTGTGCTTGGATGGCTGAGACAAAGATCAAGGTCATTAAAATGTGCTCCATTGTCAATTAGGATTTGAACCCAGTTCTCCTTATTTTCAGACTTACACCCGGGTCTGTCTTCTCACTAGATATTTTGAGAGCATGTCATGGATACCCCCATCCATCAGTTAACATTCACAAATGAAGTCGGGCTGAACAACATCCAGGCAGGAAGACAATCTGCATGGCTCTCCAACAACGCCATCTCAATCCCTTCATCTTTTAGTAAGATGATAGTTGAGTATTCATAAATAATAGGAAAGTACATCATTTTGATATAGGGGCCCAGCTATTCATATACGCAAAGAAATCCTAACTGAAATGAAACTGGTGATGATGATGCTATCCGTTCAATCATGTCTGATTCTCGGTGATTCGATGGACCAAGATGTTCTTCACATTTTCAGATCTTGTGTAGCCTTGTTCATCTATTTATGCTGTGGCTGATGTGAGCTTTGGTAGTATCTACCGTAACCACCATGTTTCTTGGTGGCCTTGTATCCTTTTACCATTGACCATTCCAAGCATAACTGCTTTTTCCAATGAGTTTGATCATATGACATGGCCCAAATAATAAGGTAGGATGTTGTGATCAGATGTTTCAGGACTTCTTTGGTTTCTGAGAGGAGAGTTAGGACATCAGCATATTGAAGATTGATGATATCCTTCCTCTAATCTCCAAACTGAAAGTAGCTCCAGCTTTTATAAGACTATGTGGCACATGCATGTCATTGTCAGCCAGTCAGTTGTGCCTGACTTTCGGCCACTCTATGGATCAGCACTCTCCATGCCCCTCTGTCTTGCACTGACTCCTTCAGATCCTCCATGGTCATCCCAGGGTCATCTTTTATAGTGTCCAGCCTGTGGAAGCTAGAGTGGCACCTTCTCGCTTTTCCATTGATCATTTCCAGCATGATTGACTTTTTGATGAATCAGCTCTCATGACACGACTAAAGATATGACAGCCTCTGTTTGGCGATCTTGTCTTCAAGTGATGTTTTTGGTGAGGTTCCGTCTAACACTTTGTTATTTTTGCAGACCATGGGAAGTGTAATAGTCACATGACTATGTGGCGTATGCATGTAAGGAAGAGATATTTAAGGGGCAAATGTGTTGGTTGTCCTAATTCTAGATTAAAGAAGTGTCTGGACAAAGATATGTATTTCCAGAGAAACTTCCGTGATTCGATTCTTTTCATTTTCAGATAGATGGTATTCTAATAGTCTTGAGCATCCTGCACCATTTTATGTACCATTTTCTTTCTTTCCATTGTCTCTGTCTAATTCTATCCATCTCTTGGCCACCTTTGTTTCTGCCTCTGTCAGTATTTCTGGCTTGAATTGCCTTTTGTTTTAAGGTTCCACCTTTGACTCTATTAAGAATTGAAGTCTTGTAACTCTAGAGCATTTAGTAGATCATATAAAATAAGAATCAACTAAATAATCTATTTCCTGATTGTCTTTCTGTGGATTTACCATATACTTTGTGAACTCTTAGGGAGGTGCCGTCTTCACCCTCTTTCTCTCTCACACGATATCTGGTCTGAGTTGCTTCTTACTCTTCTGGTATGCATTGGTATCTGGTATCCCTTTGGGGATCCACCTCCACCTCCTCACTGAATCTGATCATTCTCTCTGTCTATAAGGATAATCCTGATCCCTTCCATTCCAGCAGCATATTAACAGCCTCGGTGACACGGTGGTTAGAATGCAGTATTGCAAGCAAACTCTACCCACAGCCTGGAGTTTGATCCTGACAGGCTCAAGGTTGACTCAGCCTTCCATCTTTCTGCGGTCAGCAAAATGAGGACCCAGATTGTTGGGGGCCATAGGCTGACTCTTTAAACCACTTAGAGAGGGCTGTAAAGCACTATGGAGCAGTATATAAGTCTAAGTGCTGCTGTTAAAGTTGGAAGATGATATGACAGGCGTTTCAATTGTCCTTCTGGTGATCAATAAAAGGGAGCTATTGCATGGCCTCTTAAAAAGTAATAAGACTTAATTAGATTCTTAGAACTCTTGCCATGTGCTAATGTTTTCCATTCGCCATAATATGCTCGTTTGCTTCCTCTCTCAACTTGTCTGCAATTATGCATTCTGTGCAGCTGAGAGCAGTTTCACACATTACAGGTGAGAACCAGTATCTTCAGCTGAAGGTACAGTTGTGAGGGAGTCACCCTAATTTGGTTCCTTAATGAGCAAACCAAAAGCGCACATATTTTCAACTTAGTGGCATTTATGCTATGGGGAGATGTTACTGGCACTCAATGGAAACAACAACAGCACAAAACAGCAAACAAACTGAGGAAGGGACTGTACATTTGCCCTCCTTGCCTAATAGCTTCCCAAGTTATAATTTCCTCTGGTTTTATGATACACAGCATTGTATTGTGTTGTCACAGAATAATTATCAAACACATCGATCGTTTGAAGAACCATCTGTAGTTGGATTGGCATTGATGGGTCCTGTGATGTTCTCATAAGTAGAATAGTAGCAGAAGGTGTGCGAACTTAGAAGAGAATATTTGTAGTGCAGGGTTGAAACGAGGGGTGCTTGGTGCTCTCTGGGCTTGGCTGTTTTCTTGCAGATGTTTTATTATACAAACTAGGTAACATCAGTGGTGCTCACTGATGATGTTACCTAGTTTGGGTTAATGAAACATTTGCAAGAAAACCACCAGGTCCAGAGAGTACCAAGGACCCATCCTCATTAGTGAGAAGATTTGGTGGAGAATGTTGGTGTTAACCTCCCCAAGACAAAATTGTACATACATGTTTTCAAAGTCTCTTCTTGGACTGTACAAGGTACTTGCTGGGATTTTTTCTTTTTTTGCCTTATCAAAACAGGCAGTTGCTTTTCTACCACAAAGCTCACCAAAACTCTTTAAAATCAATTCCAGATTGAAAAGGCCAAACCAAGCTCCTCCTTCTCACCCCAGACATTTTGGTGATGTCTAAAACCCAAAGTGCCTAGCAAGTTGTTGCCTTATTAGCAAGATTGACTGAGATGAACAGGATTAGGTTGTCAAACTCCCATTTCCCATCTGATCCAATCAATATACCTCTTTATGTATATCAGAAGAGAGACTTTCTTATTTTCTTTCTACCAGCCTTGTGATCGGATGAAAAGGGGGGGGGCTCTTCAATTGATATCAGGGAAACTTGAAATTGGCTGTTTGCAGTATAGTGCCTGCTCTTGCACAAAGGCAGGGAGCCAGATTTTCAGCTTGAATTTTAAAGATGAGCTTCAAAGTGGGATGAGTGTCTGACTGACAGATTCCAGAAAGTGGGAGCAAATAATGAAAGGACCATTTGCCCATATTTAGAAGAAGAAAAAGAAGAAGAAGAAGGCGTTGGGAGTGGGGAGAAAATTGCTGTTTTTCCTTCCTTCCTTCCTTCCTTCCTTCCTTCCTTCCTTCCTCTTTTTCCTTCCTTCCTTCCTTCCTTCCTTCCTTCCTTCCTTCCTTCCTTCCTTCCTTCCTTCCTTCCTTCCTTCCTTCCTTCCTTCCTTCCTTCCTTCCTTCCTTCCTTCCTTCCTTGTATAGAATTAAGCACCTGCATTTATTCTAATCTAAGCTTTAGTGATACAAGAAATATTGATTTTTCGGCTTAAGCCCATCCTGGAAAACTCTTATTGTCTGTTGCTCTTCCAAAGTATTTGTCCTTTCTGAAATGCCGTGTCAATCATTTTCAGGCACCCTACAATATTAACCATCATGTTGTATCTTTTGCTCTCTTTTTCTCCCCATGATAAAAGCTTTAGAATGAACATTAGCCTAGAAAGTTAAATGTCTCTTTCTGCTACTCGGGGTTTCAGTTGAGTGTGCAAAATGGTAGATGTTTTCCTCTCCGTTTGTTTAGCAAGTTATCAATCACTTTCAGATTTTAAACCCCAGGGCTTCCATCAAGAGTCATGAACTGGAAAAAAAAGATTCTAAGTGACACGTTGATGTGAAGATCAATGACACAAATTCTCTGAACAAATCAGTGCAGGACTTCTTAAAGAGTCAAAGATTTGCTGGGGTTGGTCTGTGATGGAATTCAAAATTGGTGTTTACTGATCTAAAACTGTTTTCTTTAATGTTTCTGTTAGGCAAGGTTTCTTTTGACTAGTCATCTGTTTGGCGGCAGAACTGTTACCAAGAGGCATCTTATTAGGTCCTCTGTTCACCTTAAAATTACATTTTTTTTCTTTTCAAATGTGATTGTAAATGATTGCAAGTAGGGATGGGATGAAGAGGGTTCCTTGCTTCTGAAGTGAAAACTATATAATCAGTGTTGTGGTTAATGCTGATCAAGACAAGAAAGTTTTTGAATGATACCATTAAACTTATATGAGTAATTAGTTCTGTAGGCAACTCTTTATTGGAAATAAAACCTGTTGGTTATACTAAAGATTGCTACTGAGTAAATATGCCTGAGCTGACAGTTTAGTCATGCAAAATGTTGAATAATTAACTCCGTATGCAAAGTGCAGACTAGAGCTATGTATTTGTCAATGGGAAAATCAACAGTTTCAGGTTTCATTTCTTTATTGGAATGGGGAAGATACAGGATCAACTAATAACAATAACCCCATAACAGACAATAATACACGTTGAGTGATTCCAATAATATTGGAGGAAAAATGTATTTTCCTTTGTGAATGAGTTATTCATAATTTTATTTTGGAGGTGGGGAGAATTAAGAAAAAAGAAGACGATATATTTACTCTGTAGAAAGTCTGCTTCTCAGGCTTAATTTTGGATGCAGGTTTCAAAATACCATACAAGGGCTACCAGAAAATAAGTGACAGGCTTATTGGCAAAGTAAGTTCTCTGAGCTTCAAGGTTCCTCTCCAGCTCATGGAAAACAAATATAACTATTTTATTTTAAAAGCAAAATGCAAATTCAGACCGGCAGGTAAAAAGATAGAAAACTTAATGGAATTGATTTAGGTAAGCTTGAAGTTGAGTAGAGCCAAATCATCTGAAGTTTGTATTGACTTGAATATCTGCCAGACCTGTGGGGTAGTCCAGACAAGAAGCACACCTAGAAATAATACCTTTAACGTTTTTGTACTCCGGAAAGAGTGCAGAGAAGAGCAGCAAAGATGATTAAGGGGCTGGAGGCTGAAACATACGAAGAACGGTTGCAGGAATTGGGTCTGTCTAGTTTAACGAAGAGAAGGACGAGGGGGGACATGATAGCAGTGTTCCAATATTTGAGGGGCTGCCCCAAAGAAGAAGGAGTCAAGCTATTCTCCAAAGCCCCTGAAGGCAGGACAAGGAGCAACGGATGGAAACTGATCAAGGAGAGAATCAATCTAGAACTAAGGAGAAACTTCCTGACAGTTAGAACAATTAACCAATGGAACAGCCTGCCTCCAGAAACAGTGAATGCTCCAACACTGGAAGTTTTAAAGAAGAAACTGGACAGCCGTTTGTCCAAAATGGTATAGGTTACCTGCCTGAGCAGGGGGTTGGACTTGATGACCTCCAAGGTCCCTTCTAACTCTGTTATTCTATGTCTATGTTGCTTTAATCGAATCTTGCAAGTCTGAAAGTACATCTCTTGCTTCTTCCCTTCTGAGATGTTTAACAGAATAACAGAGTTGTCCAATGGTTTGCCACATGTTCATTTCTTCTGTCGGCCAGTTGCCTCTTATCCAACTCTTGCCTTGGCTGCAGCTCTTCTTTCTGTTTTTCAAGGACATTCCTACTTTATCCACCATACCGTTACAGTATCTGACCAGCTTCCTGCCATGTTATGCCAGGCTTCCTACCTGAGACAGCAGAAGCTAGCCACAAATCAATGTCTAGGGTTAGTTTGAGGCAACAGTTTAATTTCATCATCAACAACAACAACAACAACGCCTTGGAGAGGGGAAAAAAGTGAGTAATGGCTTTGTAGATTCGGGATAAGAGGTCATGACTGTTTAGCAGTTGGTCTCAGCCTGATCAAGATTTAGGAGATGATTATGTAAACAGCTACTGCCAGCTTTTCGTTGTCAGTGTAAAGACGGACCTGCTTGACAGATTATAGAAAGGCTTCTGTAAAGGGAATTGAACAGTGTCTACTGTAAGTTACACAGTGATATATTGATTTTAAATGGGAAACGGTTTAGTGCTGTATGCCTTTCTTCTCAGTAACTCTTGCTAAAAAGAATTCTGAGATACTTAAGCTTGGAAAGAATCACTTTCAGTTTGAAACACCTGCCAAAAACAAAGAACTTGACAGCTGTAAAACAAACCCTCAGATGGCTGAGTTTGCCCAGGTTGTTAAGGAATGTATTAAGCCATGGATCATGTTCTACAATTTCACGTGTTGCATGAAACATATCCATCCACACACATGACAGTAGGGTTTGTTGTGTGATGTTGAGTGGAACCCGGTGCCTCCCAAAGAATTTGACAGTCTTGCAATAACTGGTCCAAAGATCCAGGAGAATTTTTCTACACTGTTGAAAATTGTTAAATTTCACTAGCAAAACAATATTGTCTCCCTGAATGAAGAGATGTTGTCACATTGAAAAAAACTGGACCACAAATCACAAAAAAAGATATTTCGGTAAAATTCTTGAAGAATATGAATTCCCATAATTAATAATCTTGAAGGACCTACCAACTTTTCTTTCAATTTTATTTATCAAATGTATTGGCTGCCTGTCAAGTGCCAGGGAAATCAGAAGATCTAGGCAGTTCAAATGAGTATGAAAATTTATTCCAAGCTTAAGTTCTCTACAAGACTCTGAACTACTAATGGTCAAAGCAAATTGGCAGTCAATGGAATTCATCGAGGACTGGACTGAATACTCTTGTGGGAGTGAAGAGACTCATGACTGATGACACGTTTGACTTATCCCTCAGGCTCAGCCCGGTCACCTCCTACACTGTCCATCTTACCGTAGAGCAGGGGTTCTCAACCTTGGCAACTTTGCTGGCTGAGGAATTCTGGGAGTTGAAGTCCACAAGTCTTAAAGTTGCCAAGGTTGAGAACCCCTGCCGTAGAGTAACTTCAATTTATCTTTATGAAGGTAGATTTTTTTACTCTTTCTCCAGCAAGGATCAAAACGGGCTGCGTATTACCTCAGTGCTAATACTTCAGTCCTCCAGACATTGTTGAAATATGCCTTCATATGCAAACTTATACAGCCTATTAAGATTTTATTTAATTTATTTAAATTTATTTATTTATTCAAAACAATTCATATCACTTCTCATTTGAAGAAAAATCTTAATCAGTTTACAATAAAATTGAGCCAATTAAAGCAATAAGTTAAAAATACATTAAAAACATTGTATAAGATACACAAAACAAACTAAGCGATAAACTAAGCAATGAATCAGTTTGTAATTAATGTATTAAATGATGGTTAAAATATAGAATATTAGGAAAATAGTTTTATTTCAACATTCTTTCCTCCCAGTTTTTAAATGAAAGAATCGTAGGTGTTCCCCATTAAAACTATTGTTTGATGTTCTATTATAGCACAGTATGTAAACTTGGCCTAGTATTAGTAAATAATGATACATATTAGGTATTAAAAATTGCCTAATTTTATGTACACATTGATCATAGCTGATGGTAACAAAAAGGAAAGATACCCCGTGTTTGCAAAGAATACATCATTTTTGTCTGGAGCAATGGAGAGAGAGGAAAAGTTTATTTTAAGGAAGGATGGGAATGTGTATATAAATTTGTTTACTGGTTTAACAATATTTGTAGCTCACCCCAGTCCTGGCCTGTTGTAGAGAACCAACAATGCACAAATTAAAAAAAAAATTGTGGAAAAAATGCAGCCCATAACATTGGATCAGACTTCTCACGATGGGTGCCAACAATTAATCAGGATGGAAAGAATGGAAAATAATATCAATTTACTCGTTTTTGGAATACAAGGAGAATCCAAAATGCTTGTATATGTGGACAAGGATACTCTATAGGGAGGAGATATTCCTTAGAGACAATCTGCCTTGTAATCCATTCTTCCCCTACCTCTTGAGACATGGTACCTCTAAATCTTCTGCAGATATCCAAAAGGGAGAAGTAAACTCAGTTTTGGCAAGCTATTATAAGTAGTCCTCGACTTACGAACACAGTGGAGCCACAAATTTGCATTGCTAAGCAAGACAGCTGTTAAATCTGTTGTGCCACAGTTCTTAAGCAACTCACTGCAATTGTTCAGTGAATCAGCATTGTTCAATGCATTTGGCTTCCCTATTGACTTTGCTATCAGAATCCAACTGGGAAGTTTACAAATGGTGATTTATTTTATTTATTTTCGAACTTTTATACCGCCCCTCTCCCGTAGGACTCGGGGCGGTTTACAGCCAGATTAAAACACATAACAATAATAAATATTTAAAACTAAATTAAATTTATACCTAAGGCTGTCACTAAAACCAATTAAAATCCCATTCTTACAACCCTAGCTACCTTGTCCAAAAAACTTAAAAAACCCGAGGAGATCTAGGCCAGGCCGGCTTGATTGAAGAGATGAGTCTTCAGTTCTCTTCTGAAGGTGCGGAGATCATGACACGTCCAGAGTTCTGGGGGGAGCTCGTTCCACATTGTCGGTGCCCCCACAGAAAAGGCTCTCCTCTGGGTGCCACCGGCCAACATTGCTTAGCCGATGGCACCCTGAGGAGGCCCTCCCTGTGGGAGCGAACTGGTCGGTGGGAGGTATTTGCTGGCAGAAGGCGGTCTTGTAAATAACTGGGTCCTATGCCATGGAGCGCTTTAAAGGTGGTGACCAACACCTTGAAGCGCACCCGGAAGACCACCGGCAACCAGTGCAGCTTGCGCAGGATGGGGGCCATTTGTTCCCGCCAGGGTGCCCCCACTACCACCCGCGCGGCCACATTCTGTGCCAGTTGGAGCCTCTGCGTGCACCTCAAGTTTGCAGTTCTCATATTTACCTGCCAGTTGCCAAGTGCCCAAATTTTGATCATGGCGATGCTGCAACAGTCGTAAAACCGATCATTAATCCTTTTTTCAGTGCTGTTGTAACTTCAAGCAATCACTCAACGAATAGTTGTAAGTTGAGACTATCTACACCTGATTTATTCCAATATACTGTATATAGTTATGCCCCTTTTAAAATCTGCAAACATAAGATAACATGGCATGTAACACTCCCATAATGGATTGTTCTTATTTCATGGTTTCCTTCAACTTCGGAAAGAAACTTTCAAACACAAGTGTCTTCTAACTTTCTGGATTTTTACATCTTACACAGTCTGTCCACAATCTCCTAAAATAAGGATGGTTCATTACTTTTGATGCCTTTCAATTTTCTCGGTATTATTATATTCTATTAAAAAACATTCTAAAAGTTTGATGCACGGATTTAACAGTATTGGGAGTTTGGTTAATTCCTCTGATTTAATGAAATAATCTTAAATTTGTTAGAAGAAGGCCTTTATCTTGGTTTTAATTGCTGGCATTACGGTCTCCTCCAAATGGAATTTACGAGTTTGCCACCATCTGTGAAAGACTGCTTATTTATATAATAGAACTTATTTGTATACGAGAACTTTTAAAATGTTTTTTTTTAGTCTAAGAGACCAGAATATTGGCATCTGTTAAGCCATAAAGACTTTTTCCTAATTTGGGAAAATCATTTTAAATTTTTCCTCCTTTTTTGGGGGGGGCACAATATGGAAGGACATTTTAGATCTCTAGGCAATTACAGATCAGAAAAGAATTCCCTTTCTAAAAGATTACTTTCCCAAATATCAGATCCCCCATATCTAGGCTGCTTCCATTCATAATTCTCTCTTTTTTCTAAATATGGAAGAGTAACTACAATATATGCTAACTGTAGTATTGTGTCTTTCAGGGAGAATTGATTTTGATTTACACAATGGCTTTGCATTTTAAATTTCTCACAGGTATTGTTTTTGCAATTCCTGACCTTCTGTACTAATCCCTCGTCTCTGAGAAGACTCCTACAGCCAGGAAAAAAAAATTGTTGATATTGGATCAACCTGGTAAGAATTGTTCTGTCATCCTTTATAAGACATTTCTGTTTTATGTACGAGTGTCTTCAAGTTAATACCTTCATCCTTTTTACAATGTGTATATAAAGAAAGAAAGTGTTTATTCTTTTCATGATATGTATATGGACAGAAATTTTTATTTCATTGTTTGTACTTGAACAAATCTCACTGCATCTTTTCAAAATTCCATCTCTGCTTTGATTCCTCTCCTTTGGGAAAAGTGGTTCTTTTCAGCAAATGTCCTTTATGACCACTGCCGATTCGGCTTTTTGCAATGGGAGAGGCTGATGCAGGCACTCTGCTAATTGAAAATTGTCATGTCACAGCTGACAATACTCTCAAATGAGTTCTTCAAATATAGCTGTAATTTGCATTGGCCACATTTATTTTTTCAAGGTGTGTGCATGGTATTTTTTTTTAATGATCTATTATTAGCAAGCTGCCATATCTTTTGGTGAAGGGCTAGATTTCCTGATTGGTACAGAATTAGGATTGATTTACAGTGTATGATTGACAGAACCTCCCATCCCAGAGCAGGGACTTGGGATGGTGTAGAAACATTAAAACCTTCCCTTTTTCTGACAGACCCTCATTTGCCATTGACTTAAGAGTCAGATCAAGACACGTTGCTGCCTGGTAAACAATCCAATAGTAATTGTCAAGTGCTGGGGAAATCAGGAGATTCAGGCAGTTCAAACGAGTATAAAGCTTAAGCTCTCTACAAGATTCTCTACAAAAATCTGACCAACTAACAGTCAAGGGAAATGGGCAGGAGACTGTGGGGAGTTGACTGGGGTGAGACGACCAGGGCAGGATGAGTTGGCTGAGGCAAGTTGTCCTAGACCTATCTGAATTCCTCCCGACTCCCTTTATCTTTAGGAAAACTAGGGAGGGTATTATCTGAGACATTTGCTTGGATTACATATCCATCCAGGATTCATTTATCTGACCATTGCCTTGGTTGGTTGATCTTTCCTTTGTCCCTCAACTTGAAGAAAACGTTATCTTATCCCGGAATAATGGAAGCAGAAGGAACCCAGTCCCAGCCATGCAGGCTAGGATCTGCTCCCTGATCCTGCTTGTAGCTCATTTGTAGTTCCCCAAACTCAAAAAGAACTTCCTGCTAAGATCCATGAAAGGCACGTGCCAAAGGAAATTCCTAACCCCACATCAGCAACTGAGCTAAATATAACTCCAAAATTCTTATTAATTTTAAAACATAGGCAGGTATGCACAAATTAATTACTGAGAACAATTACAGTGCCCTGTCCTTCTGAATATTTATTCACTTATTTATGTATCTATTTCTCTATCATATTTCTACCCCACCACAGTCAAACAACTCTTGGCAGCTAACATAGATTATAAAACATGTTAAAATATCTAGGGGCTGATTATAACCAACCACAATTGCAACGACAGCATCAACCCTAATCCAGGACCATCAAAAACAACATAAATAAGAGAGAGAAACAAAATGAGGATTAAAAAAATAGAATGTGTGGAAAGAAAAAAAAACGTCTTATCCATAAGCTTTAAGACAATGCTTTCCAAAACATTTGATCTTCCTAAATTATTCCTAACATTTTCCTGAGAACCAACAAAGACAGAGACATCTTGATTCCATCAGGGACTGTTCAGTATCTACCTGATGTTTTGAAAATGTGGGATTATCAATAATTTGTCCCTGGGTGTTCTAATAGATGGTCCTGTAGTTAACCAGATGCCTTATCAAAGACCCAAGCATCCATTTAACAAAGGATGATCTACAACAGATTAATCTATTGTTCTTCCTCTTCTCTTCCTCCTTATCTATCTCATAATCTTTGAACTTCTGAGTTGTCTTGATCCCACCTTCTCCCACTCAGATTCAGACTACAAATCTCCATTTTACCAGGAAGAAACTTTAATGAAATCAACAGGACATCAGTTTAACTTTATATTTTAGGATGGCGCTTGTTGTGTCCTGGGCCTAATGAGGAAACTCAGCAGGCCCAGAATTGTTGCAAATGGTCCCAAGCATTCTAAAAGCTGCCCGGGACCAGACAGAGCGGCGCCAGCCTTGTGCGCATGCGCAAGGTGCGAAGAAAGAAGAACTCTTATTGGTTCACTCTGTCCGGGGTTCAAGCCCTATAAAAAGGCCTGCGTGCCTTTTGCTGTTTGCTTGGAGTTGGAGTAGGAGAATAAAGCATTGTTAGTTGTCACCATGTGTCTTCATCAATCGTACGCGAATGGAGAACACAACAGCGCTGTTCTCTGAAATGATCATGGGAAGAAAATAAAATGGACGCTAATTTGGGTTTATGGTTCATTATCTAAATTACATGCAAGTAAGGGCACTGATTTATAATATATTTCAAAAGTAGTCTTCTGATCTGGACAGATTCTCTTTTCACAATAACTGTAGTAAAACAATACAAATAAAATCTGCCTAGAATTTTTTGGTGTCAAGAATACAGAACGGTAGCTTTCCTGTGAAAAGACAATGAGGTAATTGAACCGGATCTCATAAAACATCTTATAATTTTGGGGTTCCGGTAATCCACATTTGATTCTGCTAAGGGGCTTTAACAAATCTCTATAAAGCCATCTTTAGTTGTAATTAGCAGAATCTACCTTTCCTTTTGACCATATTCCTTAGAGGTCATCCCATAAACCATTTAAACTGATAGCAATATTAAAGGCTAAGAAATTAATTTCATACCATACTCTTCTTTTTCATTCTTTCTTTTTTAAATGTGACTTTATCTTGTTTTAGGAAGTGCTTAGTTTTTGATTTTTGTGGATATTACCAATAGAGGATTACTTTTATTTAGAATTCTTCTCCCCACAAGAGTTATATTAGAAATTTGCTGTTTTATTCTTACCTTCTTAGTAAAAATCCTTTTATCACACAATGGGTAATTTATATCCATTACCAGCCCTTTCAATCCTTTTCAGTGAGGCTGTCACTGCCTTTGGCATCGTAATGATTAATGTGATCTAATAATAGTGTGCCATTATATTACCTTAGTAAAACATGTACCAACAGCCTATTCAGATCTACCAAATTCATAGCTTCCTATAAGATTTTTGTTGAAAGACTGGATTACTGTTTTTCAAAGCTGAATTTTTTCCCCTTCTGTTAATATATTTAATGAAATTCACAATTCTTTGCATACATGACAGTGTGTGTATGTATATATACACATATAAACATGCACACACAAACAAACATTTGAATGCTTGTGCCTAGATGGCAATATCATTGTGGATTAGAATTTGCTAGGTGAATCTTTTGGCATGTTAAGCTAATTATTTGATATAAAAAAAGTAAATATGCTGGTTGTAATGCTTTGTCTTAGTAAACCATCCAAAAGGGGGAAAATAGTGTTTCCCTATAATTTACAGTGTATTAAGTATCTGGAATTGAAATATTACTTTTTTTAGCCTTTTATATACTTGATTGGCTTCTTCACTGCAAATTTCAAAATACAAATGACAGTTTTAGATATCTGAGGATTCTTTGGTGGAATTTGAAAGATTTCCAAGTTAATATCGATTAACTATGCCTGTATTTTTAAGATCTGTTCTGCAAGTAAATCTCTATTTTCATAAACAGGCATATTCTGAAAGACTCAGGATTTTCTTATGGATTGCTCTTGATCATAATTATATGACAACACTTACATATGAATCCTCAACTGGCTTCAAGATCATTTGGAGATGTTTAAACTGGAGATAATCCAGAATGGTTGTGGCTTCTGTAGAAGGGAACAAAAATGCAGTTTTTCATGCAATATTGAGGACAGGATGGATGGATTTTGTGCTTTTTAAAGAATGAAATAGGTATTATGTTTTTAATGGCATATAGGAATTATTTCTGAAATGACTTAGCTACCACAATATTTTCCAAAACTCATTTGCTGCCCAGCTGACTCATAAATGTCTACTCTACATTCTTGTTTCTTTTTCTGTTTGGGACTTAGTTTATTGGCTGGCCAGGGGATGACTTTGGGGAAATGAAATGATAGCCAAACTATTTCAGAGAGAGACCTGCTGAAATCTATAGCACTTTCTTGCTCATCTGACTGGAAATATTTGACTTTTTGTACTTTTATTTAATCTAAACTACTTTTCTTCCCAATCACCAACCACAAAACATGATTGTTATTGGTAGTCTTCCTCATGTGGTAATTCTCTCATTCATAACAATCTGTTTTCTTTGCCCCAAGTTTAGTAATAAATTCACAAATAAAAGATAACCTTGATTCTTGAATCAAACTTTGTCTCCAGGGGCTGTCTGGATGCATTCATGACATTTTCTTTGCAATGGTTAGAAGTGGTTTTAGAACAGGGGTCTTCAAACCTGGCCCTTTTATGACTTGTGGACATCAACTCCCACAATTCCTCAGCCAGGCATGCTGGCTGAGGAATTCTGGGAGTTGACGTCCACAAGTCATAAAAGGGTCAAGTTTGAAGACTCCTGCCCTAAAGAATGGATGGACAGATACGGAATATTGATTGGAATGACAATGTTTCTAAGTATGTGACCAACTCTAGATTTAGAGTTATCAATCTATTTTCCAAAAGGCAAAACAAGAAGCAATGTTTGGAAATTAATCAAGGAGAGAAGCAACCTAGAATTAAGGAGAAACTTCCTAACGGTGAGAACAATTAACCAGTGGAATAGCTTGTCTTCAGAAGTTGTGGGTGCTCCATTGCTGGAAGTTTTAAAGAAAAGATTGGACTGCCAGCTATCTGAAATGACTCCAAAGTCCTTTCCAACTCTGTTATTCTGTTATCAGCGCCATTGATTGATTCATTGTTCCTTGAATAACTCTGTGTTGGAAATCCCTTAGCAAAGCAATGAATGTGTGTTAGAGTCCTATAGTGACATCATGATTTTCTCATAATTGGCAAATGTTGTCCTGAGCATCCAATGTTTATCTGGTGAAGATGCAACACATGTTGTCATTTTTGTATCTAGTTTTGTGTAATATTGTAAAAGTCCTTGGCTAAAAACATCAGAAACTCACTTGGCTCTGTTTTTCAACCTAAAGACACTGTATTGACCACTAGCAATATCAGTGCCTTTAAAAAAAACCCGTATTTGTATACATTTCGGGCTCATAACTAACATATGGATATATGAACTTTTTTCTAAAGCAAAAAGTCTTTCAAGACCCTTTATAGAGTTAAATATATAGAATGTATATGCTGTCTTTTCTATATCCTTGTTCTGTTTCTCATCCTAGTTGGAAATAGCATCTTTTTACTTGCAACCTTCTCATTTGAGTAACTTCTCCCCTTCTGGATGTCTTTCTATCCCGTGCCTTCCACACCTTCAAATATCTCAATTGTCAATCACAGCTTATCATGCATTGCTGTTTTTCCAAAAGATGGAAAGACTACAAAAGCATTTATTGAGATAAAAGCGTACTTCCAAAATGATCCCTTGAAAGCACCATAGATACTCAGCTTTCAATCTTTTCATCTGCCCCAGCATTTGTTTTTTATTATACATAGTATAGCTTTTTTTCTTTATTAGTTACAGGATGGCAAGATAGCTAAGCAGATGATATGAAGTACCTCCTTGCTATAATAATCACACATAAAGCAATGTTACACATCTATTTGTGTGCAGTCTCTTATAAAAATCACAGAGAAGCACAACTGATCACCATATTCCTCTCTGATATATAACGAAATAATGACAAGAGATTTTCAAATGAAACACTCAAATGTAATGCAGGATGCTACCTCTGCTTTATTTTTTCCTTTCAGTCTATTGTTTTTTTTTAAAGAGGCATTTTGCACTTCATTTAATATTTCTGTAATGGAGGTTTGCTTTAAAAGCCTATTCTTGTTATGATTATGCTGTTTTCCATCCGTTCTTATGCTACTGATTTGAAATTAAGACAAGAACACTTCTGAAATAAAATATCTACAAAACTCCTAAGGAAATTTAAGGAAAAAGCAGTCCTTTTAAAAAGTTAAGAGTTTCTAGTTTCAAATACATTCAATATAATAACTGACCAAAACTGTTTGATTAGTAAAGTCAACAAACCAACCCAAAATCACTTATTCAGATAATCCAGAATAATCCTTAGATGTATCCAGGCTGGATTCACCAGTGAATTAAAAAAGGGTATCCATTGAGTGAGCTACTTTAAAAAGAAATAAAACATCAAAAATGAATATATATATTTGTGTGTGTATGTGTGTGTATAGAGAAGCTGCATACGCTTATATTTTTACACTTTCAAAAAACTGTAGAGAGACTGCTCAGATCTGATTTTTTTATAGTCTAATGACAAGATTATTTCTCTCTGCTCAAAACAGCTGTAGTTTAACAATAGACACAAAGTGATTGCTATGTGATACACCAGCTGAGTTGTTTATGAACTTCGGCTATGAAATAAACCAAGAAAATATGGTTTCTTACCATTTTAGGTTTCTGGGTCAATTCATTTTATACAGTGGAAACAAGGTTAATTTGAGTTGCAAGGAGAAAATTCCGGGTATCTATGAAAAAGAGAGGAAAACTACTTTTGTTGGATCTTAATATTTCAAATATATATAATATATATAAAATGACCCTGTTGTGTAAAATAAAATTAGTGAAGAAGTCCATTTCAGATGGATGGGAGAGTAACAACTAAAGTTGTAAATGTAAAAAGGTTCAAGTGATTCCCTCCCCCATCTTTATGTTGGTGTGTCTCTAGACTGCACACTTTGTAGAGGTTCAACAAATAGAAGATGTGTTTCAAAAAGATGTCCCTCTCATTATGAACGTTAGGCTTCTAAAATATCATGGTTCCGTTTAGCTCTCAGATTAGGACATGTTACGGTTTGTTGATTTTGGCTCAAGATAATATGTCAACCAGTCCATTTTGTCATATTCAACAAATTTTGATGAAACAAAATTGTGGTTTTGTGAATCCAGATATCTTGATCAATTCTTTACACTGGCACCCATTTGGACTTATATGTGATGCCCATATTCAATTGGCAAACATTTTGGCCGCAATAAAAATTACTCAGTCATGACATGTGATTGAATTCCCCTTTGCATGTGCCTCTTATGTACAAAGAGGCAAGGCTTCAATCCCACACCTGCCCTTTGATATAGAAGACCAGGTTGAGCCTGAGGGTGGGGTCAGATGCATCATCAGTCTGGAATCTCTATGCCCCTGAAAGAGACCCAAGTCCAGCCCCCACCCTTGAAATCCATTGACTTTTTTTTTACCTGGCATCCATTTGCCTTGACCGTTAGTAGATCAGATTCTTGTATATACTGTAGGTAGCATGAAATAAACTTGTAGTACTTTTGAACCCTGTCCTGGCTTCTGCCATCTTGCACCTGACACCACCTTTCTGACTTTTAAGTCTCCTTTGAACCCAGATGCATTTTGGACAGATCACCACTCTTCATTTATTTCTCTGCTTTTAACAGAAATATGCTGCTTGACAATTACGTTATCTTTGTTAGAGGTTACCTGGACCAGAGAATATGGTTTTTGTATCTGAGAACAAGGTTGTTTTGTGGATGATATTTAAGGAAAAATTGTTTATTTCATTTTGTAGATTGAAGGAGAAAAGGAACAAATATTTGCAGCAGACGGAAAGGATGGTGTGTGTATTTTTTTTTTTAAATACAGCTGGTCAATTGGAACCCTTAGCCCCAACCTTCTAACATTTGCTATTTATTGAACAATTATCTAGATCACTCACCTGGCATAATCATTCAACTGGAGGATAAACAGGCATCTCTAAAATGTTGACTACCTGGGAAATTCACAAACTTGATCACATATGAGATTGGCAGCATTAAATGCCAGCAGCTAATTTAAATAAGGAACATCTGTACATTATTATTTTGGGGATTTTTTTTCCAGGAGGGGAGGAAAGGGGGAAAGTTCTGTCAATTTAGAAATATGCAGGTTTTATGAGCCATTGCATGAATATTTTTGTGATGCCTACGTGAACGGCCAGCAGTGAAGAAATGGTTTAAAAATAAAAGATTATGACAAAGGCGACCAGTCAGGTATGGAAAGAGAATATATATTACATTAGATCTGAAAATCTAAGGGTGTCAAAGCAGCATGGTTTCATAACAGTGGGAGTGTGGCTGTGGAGATTCTCAGTCATCCAGGTCAGGACTGTCTCCAAGGTGCTTTTCCAAAAAGCAACTGGACTTACCTTGGTTTCTTTTTTTTTCTCCTTTGAAAAACATTTCCCTTCCCATCCAAGAAGCTCCTTTATTTCTCCAAGCTTCTTGGATGAGAAGAAAAACATTTTCATGGGAAAAAGTCCAGTTGTCTTTTGGAAAAGCATCTATGGCAGACATGTCAAACACAAGGCCTGGGGGCTGGATGCGGCCCGCGAAGTGGTTTCATGTGGCCCGTGAAGCCATCCTGGAAATAGTGAGGGAACGGCCCCTTCTGCCTTGGCCCTGGCCCAGACTGGCCGGGAGCCAATGTACAATTTTGTGGTGGCCATCTATGCTGAAATGTCTTAGCTCCACAAGGCCATCTGGAAAAAGTGAGGAACCAGCCCCTGCTCTGTCGGCCCCGCCCCCTGGGTGCATGCTGGGGAGGTGTCACCCTTTGTGAGGAATGAAGAAATGGACCATGCCTTGGCACTTGCCCTGGTCCCACCCCTTCTGCCAGAGACCCTCAGATCTGTCCCACGCCTGCCCAGGCCCCCACAGTCCCTCTTGATGCGAACGATGTAGAGCTGGCCACGCCCACCCAATAGGCCACACCCACTCCATCCACACCCACCCAGTAGGCTGCACCCATCCTGGCCACACACACCCAGCCCCCCCAAGGGCAACCACAATGCTGATGTGGCCCTCAATGAAATTGAGTTTGACACCCCTGATCTATGGAGATTCTTAAGCATCCAGTTCATGGTTGTCTCAAACTGTTCTTTCAAGAGGCAACTGGATTTTCTTGGTTTTTTTTTTCACTTGAAGACTTTTTGTTTCTCATCCAAGAAGCTTCTTCGGTTCTGACTGAATGGTGGGGAATGAAAGGATTTATATTCCTTGCAGTCATCTGGTCATTTGCACTCTTCTGAGAGTCATTGAGGACCCTTGGAGGTTTATCTGTGCCAACACCACCTATCTCCTGTTTACAACCAGTCCTTTCAGCAGTGCCAAGAAGGTTCCACCCTCATTTGCACCATTCAGGTGACCCCAAGGGAACAGATAAAACCTTCAAGTGGCCTCAATGATGCCCAGAAAGAGTACTAATGACCAGATGATTGCAAGGAATATAAATCCTTCCGTTCCTCACCCTTCAGTCAGACGTGAAGAAGCTTCTTGGATGAGAAGGAAAAAGAAAGAAAGTCCAGTTGCCTCTCAAAAAAGCATCTTTTTGACTTTTGGAAAAGCATCTTTGGAATAACAGTGGGGTCACATTACAGCTCAAAGATATAATGAGAAGATTAAGATTTTGGTGCATTGCTCTGTAACCCCTTAAAATAACACCCACCCACCCCACCCCCCGGTATTATTCAATGTACCTCGGACTAATCCAATCTGAAACCATTTATTCTGAACAGGTATAGCAAAAATAGGTGATATATCATTATGGAAGTGTTGGAAAATGCATTAATTTTTACGAGTGTATTATGAAGATGTACAACTTGGTCAGGACTTAGGATAAACATAATATTCTTTAATTAATCCATTATGGTATGCGACATATAATGCCACTTTTTATTTCTCTAAAGATAAAATTATGTTTTTTAAAAAGGAAATTGCTGCTTCTCAAACTAAAAGGCTCTTTTCCTAAATCATAAAATTGTATCATCCAATTTTTCCAATGGTATTAATGAGACAAGCATGTAAATCCACAGCTGAATTTTCACATAAAGAGTCATCCGCCTCAGCTAGATATAGTGAATCATTCCATGTGCTAAAATTTTAATATTAATTTAGGGATGAAACTTAAAAAAAGAAGTATGCAAAGGAAATACAAGCTTTTGATTGAAGGCTATGGCATTTCAGCAGGAAAACTTCTAGTTTCAGATCTTGCCACTTATGAAGCCTCTGCACACCATAGTAAAAATGTCTATAAGTTAAATATATTTGAACATGTATCCTGGGTTGTTCTGTAAGTTAAGCCTTGGCATGAGGTCAAGATTTATGTCCTTGTTTCCTCTTCAGCCTGCCACTTTGGGACATCTTGAAAAGTGTCTATGGCAGTGATGGCAAACCTTTTAAAGACCGAGTGCCCAAACCGCAACCCAAAACCCACTTACCCTATGTATCGCAAAGTGCCAGGGCCACATCAGCATTATGGTGCCCTCAGGGGGGTGGGGGTGGGCATGGCCCATGGATGGGTGTAGCTGCGGTTGTCACAGCAGACTGAGTGGGCATGGCTGGGATGGGCATGACCACCTTGAATTTGCTCATGGGGGGCATGCCTGTGGGGGCTGGGCAGGATTGGGGGAGATCCAGGGGGTCTTTAGTAGGTGGGGCGATGGGCAGGAGGCTCGTCCTGCGGGGTGAGGCAGGGAGTAGGGCAAGGGTGCCATTGCTGCGGGACAAGGCAAGGCGGGGTGGATGCTGCCTGACACCATCAGCCCCCCCGCAGACAGAAGCCAGCAAGCGCATGGGGGCGTGCTCTACTGCCTCTACTCCAGCTTGCTAGCCAGCTGCTTCACCTCCTTTGTGCTGGGTGGGGCTGATGCTCCGGGTGCCAGTGGTAGCCCAATGGACCTGTGCAAGCTGGCGGTGGCGGCAGGCGTGCCCACAGAGAGGGCTCTGAGTGCCACCTCTGGCACGCGTGCCATAGGTTTGCCATCACTGGTCTACGGAGAGTCTCAGTCATCCAGGTTATAGTTGTCCCAAAGATGCTTTTTCACGAGGACATTTTCTCTGAAGATGTTTCGCTTCTCATCCAAGAAGCTTCTTCAGCTCTGACTGGATGATTCTTCCATTCCCCAGTCAGAGCTGAAGAAGCTTCTTGGATGGAAAGCGAAACATCTTCAAAGAAAAACAAGAAAGTCAAGTGGCCTTGTGAAAAAGCATCTTTCGGAAATCTTGGAAACACTTCTCCAGAAAACCTGACACACACACAGGGAGCCAAACATCCGTATTTCCTTGGTATGCAAGGACCACCTTAATGTCAAGAAGAGAACAGGGGCCTAACAGCAGAATGTCCAAGTTTCAACTTCTAGCATTACTTTGGGGATTTGGAATGGTCAATAACTCAAAGCATGGAGACCAGCTGCCATTGATAGAGGCTAGAATGGACATGAGCAGGTACCCTTTATATCAGGGGTTCTCAGCCTTGGCAACTCTAAGACTTGTGGACTTCAACTCCCAGAATTCCTCAGCCAGCTTTGCTGGCTGAGGAATTCTGTGAGTTGAAGTCCACAAGTCTTAAAGTTGCCAAGGTTGAGAACCCCTGCTTTATATCCTTGAGAGTCACAGGCTGGTTTGGCAGTATGTTGGAGGTACATAGTGATTGAAAGCTGCTGTGTCTCCTCATAAATGGAATGTAGGTCTTTCTAATGAATAGGGATTGACTGTCATGCAAATAAGTGCAGACAAAACCTCCCCCCACCATCTGCATTGATTCTGGATTCATATACAAACACTCAGGTGCAGAAATAACCCTATGTGAATAGATCTAAAACAACAGTCTAAGTCTCTGAAATACTGATTTTTTTTTAAAAAAAAAATATCTTCCTTATTCCAAGGGCAGGCTGAAAGTGCCTTTTCAAAGCTAAGTCCTGAATCCATTATTGCAATTGAGATTTTATAACTGTAGGGTATCTCTCTAATTTCCTTAAATTTGATCAGCTTCTAATAGGATCTACTTTTTCCTATAATGCATAAAAATAGACTTAAGGAGGTACAAAGGCAAATGACATCAGTGAGAAAGGAATTAGAGAATTTGGATCTTAGGTTGAACGCATTCAAGGCAACATAAACCGGTGAAAATATACATAGAGATGTATTCCACCCCCACCTGCCCCTCTCCCCAAATCTCAACACTCTGGGAATAAGCACTCCTCTCCTGCCTGTGTGAGTGTCTTCAGGTTGTTACTCCTTTTGTTTAGCTGCATAATAGAATGTGTTTTGTTGCATTATTGTCAGCTTGTGAGTAGCCTACCAAACAGTGATCGCTGTTTGAGCTTGTTATGAAAAAGTATTGCTCTGTGGACTGGCTAAATGACCAACAGTGGACTATAATCTATGAAGCTTAGAGTCAAATTGCCAACCAGAGGTCATTTTTCAAACCAAGGGGCGATAGTTTTCTAATATAAATGGAATATTAGAGCCAGTGTATGTTTTATTAAACTACTGAGGAAGCTTGGGAGCACTCTTGTTTAAATGTAGTGCGCCATGAGGCGCCGAGAATAAGCCCACGGCAGTTTGCAAAAAAAAAAAAAAAAAAGCAGCTTTCAAAAAGGATTGCAAGGTGCCTGCCAGTGGCAGGATACTCACACAAGCTCCAGGAGTTTGTGATCAGTGCCAAGTCCTGCTTCACAGTTCAGGATCTTGAGCATCTACTCCCAGGATCCAAATTATTTCCCAGGCAAGTCTTTTCCTTGCTCCCTTTCTTGACTTGATAGCCAGGAAGGAGAAAACCTACACTAGTTGGGTATGTGCTAAAGATAAGGAGTCAACATTGAGTAAATTGCTGGAAAGCTTTATAAGGAATAATAAATCAGTAGAGGCATGTGAAGTTCCATGCCAAGAAATATTCATACAGAGGTGGTCCTTCTATTCCTTCATTCAGCAGCACTGAAAAAAAAAACCTGACTTACAACCGATCCTCACACTTGCAACAGTTACAGCATTCCCAGGATCACGTGATCAAAAAATCAAATGCCTGGCAACTGTCATGTTACCACCATTTGCAACTTTTCCAGTCGACTTCTGATGAGCAAAGTCAACAGGGGAAGGTGGATTTGCTTAATGACTGCGTGATTCACTTAATTAAGTGCAGTGATTAACAATGGTGGCAAAAAAAAGGTCGCAAAATTGGACGCAACTTACTGAACAACTGTCTTACTTAGCAATGGAAATTCTGGGTCCAGTTGTGCTTGTGAGTCAGGGACTACCTGTCTGTGTATGACATCTCACTTTTGTTTATCTGAAGGCTTCTCTTCCTTCCTGTCTGGCAGACTTAACTGTACCTGCAGGAGCTTTCAGGATCCTGGCTTGGACTGACATGTCTCTCAAGCCTTGGACCTAATCTTCACACTGAATCTTAATGGAATGTCTGAATCCATGTATTATACTAAGACCCTGGTATGTCTGCATCTTTGTGTATGGGGGGGAGTTGGTTTAATCCTAATTAATGGCTTAGCTCAGTTTGTGGCTGCTTATTAAATATCACAGTGAAGACAATATACATCTTAATGCAGGTGTGGTCTGGAGCAATAAAAAAAATCCTACAAATTGAATGATCTTAACATAAAAGGATGGGCCAGAATCAAAGTAATGAATCAGACTACACCATCTTAGATCTTTTTTGTGGTGTGCCCGTATGGCACACCAGATGTTGTTTCTTGGAAAAAGGCAGCAGCAAAAACTCACATTTCTTGTACAAAAATATTCATGTAAAGGTGTTTATGTGTGTGTGTGAGAGAGAGAGTGAGAGATTTGTTTTAATTAATATCCTCAGCTGATTTCGTTGGGAAGTTCTTTACACAGCTATGACTTTCATGGATTCCTGCTTACAACATGGCATCGTGGATCATTTGAGTTTGGCAAACTCTGCTTGTCTGGGACTTAGGAGGCGGAAGCTGCAGGATTGATGGTGTGTCAGCCTCACTCATCCCTTTACGTAAATCATTTTTCTGGGTCTCAAATTTGACAAGAAGAGCAAGCCTTTCTCTTTTTCTCCTCTGTGAGTTCCTACTTATCACGGTTAAAGCCAACCTCTTTTTTCGATGGCCACAATGCTTGGTTGGGATGCTGGCTTGGGAAGCTGAACTGCTAAAGGACAAAGAGAAAAACTCAGTTACAGATGCCCACCATATCATTGCCAAAATGGCATCGTGGCGCTGTTTTCCCACAAACGGGTTAGTCAGGGCTGAATTCCCAGACATTCTTAGATAACAGTGAGCTTTACAAGTCCTTGTGATTATATTGTGAATATTCTCCTTTCCTAGTTGTGAATATGTGGCCTTGCTTACCTCTTTAAATTTGATTAGAGTTACCCAAAACCTTCTGTATAAAAAGCTGAGTGTCAACACTGCTAACATTGGATGTTTTTGCTTTGACAACAGTTGGAGATGCAACCATTTTCTTCTTATGTTTTATTCTTAGAATTAGAGCTAGAGTTAGATGATGTTGGGGGGAGGAATGCGCATGAGAGTTCAGCTAGACATAACAATACTGGACCTAGTGCGTGAACCAAGGTTATTGAAATAAGAGATGATAAGAATTCGCTGGGCTGGAGAACTGGAGGGAAAACCTGCATTTCAAACTAATTGGAGAATGTGATTTATGACTGTTAATTGGAGGAGGGAATTGTGCTTTGATACTATGTGCTCAGGGGAGGGGAATTCAGTTTTTGGCTTTGATTGTGTTAGTGCCGATCAAATAAAGATTCTTTAAGGTAAACAATGCCTCAAAGTTCTTTGAAGAGTCTCATCTGTCGGAACCATGACACTGATTTGTTTAGAATGGAAAGAAAGATTGAAGTGGGATTTACTGGCGCCCTGTTGTAAAATGGTCTTTTTCTTTCCACCGCACTTCTTTTACTGAAGTCTAACACCAATATAGGCAATCCTTGGCTTACGACCACAACAGAAACCAGAAATTCCATTGCTAAGCAAGGTGGTTCTTAAATGAGTCGTGCCTGAATTTGTGACCTTTTTTTGCTATGGTGGTTAAGTAATTCTTGCAATTGTTAGGAAAATCCAGCTTCCCCCATTGACTTCTCAGAAATGTTGACCACGTGACCCTGGGATCCTGCAACCATTGTAAATACATGCTGATTGCCAAAGCCCCACATTTTGATCACATGACCCTGGAGATGCTGCAATGGTTGTAAGTTTGAGGACTGGTTGAAAATCATTTTTTTCAGTCACTAAATGAACGGTTGTAAGCTGAGAAATGACCGGTAGAATTTCCAATGGAGACACAGTTAATGGTCTAGGTTAAAAAAAAAATTACAGGCCGTCCTTAACTTACAACAGTTCATTTAGTGACCATTTCAAGTTAATAACATTTTCTATGCAGTTTAGTCTCTATACAAAGAGTGTAGACTTGCTAACATTAACCAGTTTTAAAGTGTTTATTCATTCATTCATTCATTCATTCATTCATTCATTCATTCATGTTAAGCAGTTTATGTCCCTCTGATTTTGATGGAAGAGTTAAATACTTAGCAGTTTCCCACTGGAAATAAGTTCTTAATTTGGGGTGACTCCCACCGATGTTTGATTAGAGACGAGACAGTTGCTAGCTTATGACGCAGATTTTTCATGGCACGTACAGTAGAATTACCATGAATTTATAGGGGGTATTTAAATCAAAATGCAAAAAAATGTAAAAGATCTGTAGAAGTAAATTTGAAAAAAAATGGAATTCACTAGTTATGGGATAGACAGGTAATTAAAAATACAGTGAGGGTTTTAATCTCAACCACCTGAGTTTTGCCCTTAAAACCACCCATGTCAAGCCAGTTTAATAGCAATAAGAAAGCATCCGAGTTAGTTGGCTTAACTATTTTGAAGTGGATAAATGCTTCATCTTTTCCTCTGTATAAAAATGATTTTGTTAGTATGTAGGTCACATTACAGTACTGTCTAACTATTGGACATTGGCTTAGATAACTGTTTGTGAAGTATTAAATGATTTTGCTGCCTCAGCACACTTCTTAAACTAGTATTTTTCACACAGTCGTGCCATTGAAAAGAAGCAAAGCTGCTGCAAAAATCAATTTATCTTTTCCTCTGCTATTTGTGTATTGTGAGTTTTTGTAGTGTTTTATGATTTGATTAATTGTTATTCACTCTGTGGGATAGAGCCTGTAACATCATTGTCTAATTCGCCATACTTTTTTTAAAAAAAAAATCCTCAAAGTAGAACTTTTATTTTAATCCACTGTAGCACAGTATTTATGGAAAGAAATGTCTCCAAAACAATGAATTGAATACAATGAAAAAAAAAGACACCTTTTTTTAAATAAATGCTTAAGGAGGCATTGTGGGAGTATAAGATTAGTCAATCAGAACACTTTACTTTCTTTTTGATGAGAGAACTTTTCCATAGCAGAAATAAAATTTTATGTACATGTTCTATTACTTTTAGTCAAGAGTGTTGCTAAATCACAAATATTGGACATGGTATCATGTTTTCTCTGCACTTCAGCAGAGTAGAAGAACTGTGAAATGCAATATTCTTATATATTTCTGGGTTCTGTTTCAAAAGAGAAGCTTCCGTTTCAAAGAAGATGTAATTTTATGAAGGATAGAAAGGAAAATGATCTTCCAAAGTGTTAAAGCAACTTTTTTTTTTTGCATGCTGTTCATGTGTAGACTTGACATACTGATCGACTTGTGATTGCATTTCTCTTTTCTTTTCTGTTTTTAAGCTGCCATGATGCTGCTTTCCCCATTTTATTATAAAATTTCTTTAACCCCACCGTTTATTTTCAAACATTTTCAACTTATTTGTTCCAGCGTATTCTTAACCAGGGGTTGTTTTTCTTGTTTTTGGAAAATGAGCCCAGATGGTGATTGATTTTTCAAGTGCTGACATTCTTGCTCGGGAAAACGTTCCCACCTCCTTTGTGCTGATCAAGTCAGGCAAACTAACGTGATGATGTGATCATCAGTTTCATGCAGAATTGATTGACAGGGAGAAATTTTTGAACATAAACTGCACATTCTTCCAGTGTCTTCCAATTTTTAATGATATTTACTAGAACAAAATTAGCGGGTGGTTGAAATTGCATCTCTACCTCTGGGTGCCTTTAAAGGCAACTCAACTTTATTTTGCAGCCACCAGGTTAAATGGACGCTCTTTGTTTTGTTTGCTTTCTCCCCCCCCCCTGCTATGGCCGTGAATAGATCAGTACAATTTGTAAAAGCTTTTTTGAAGCTAGTCTAAAAGCTAAAAGCTGTCACTGGCTAACTAGCCTTCGCAGGCCATTGCTTCTGTTTGCGTGACTAAATACATACAATTAAAACTTAGCACTTTCCTTCTCTATGAATTCATTGTTATCCGGGGTTCAAGTGCTGAAATAATGTGCCAGAAGAAACAGTCATATCATCAGTTTGCAGTGGCTGCAAATTGGTTGGGGGGGGGGAGAAACATTTTTCATTATCTGATACTAGATGATGTTTCTGATGCTTTCCATTTTTTTCCCTCCCCCATAGATTTCATAAAAATCACCCCCTAAAGATCTATAATTTTCCCTCAACAAACTGCAAATAAGAATATAGGCTACGGCTGCAGTGTAATTAAAGATTTCATTGATAGGTTTTGGGGGGTTTTTTTTGCATTTGTTTAGGGGAAGGCTATAGAACACAGCTTTGAAAAAAAAAAATCAGCCCAAGTCTCCATACCTACCGTAAGCTTTGAAAAACATGTTGTCAGATTTATTGCCTTTGTTTAAAATGGGTTTCTCCTGACTTCTAAGAGACAAAAACAAAAATTAAGGTAAAGAATGTGGTAGAGATATGGCATCATTGCATCCCATGGAAAAGGAAGTTGGTGTGAACTGTGTGGCATGGTGAGTTTTTTTTTTTTAATTTTCTGCAAAGTACCCAGAATTGTTTCGATACAGATCTCCTGTGACTTGACATTTGAATTCTGTGAAGTCAATCTCACACTGGTGCAGATGCTACTTCAGACTCCCATCGTTGCAAAATCTGGTGAAATCCTATTCTGGGCACCAGAAAAGGAATGGTGTTAATTGAGGGTTTTCTTGCTTCTATTGCTAGGATTGGTTCGATTCCCATGTAAAGATATATGAACCAGTGTCTTGGATTGTAAATAGTGCTAAGCCATAATATGGTTTATCTACTTTCGCATGTTATATCAAACCAGCCTCTGCGGTTTGTAAACTATAGCGCATCACTTAATGTGTTGTAGGAACTCATTTAAATATGTCATGGTTCAGTGCCATTATGTGCCAGGTCATGGTGCTGGGGATGTTTTAACAGTTAATGATCATCAGATCTAACTTTCCTGTAATATTATCTAGCTATTATTTAGTTATGTCAATTTACAATATTTTAGAAAACAGCATAAGCAAAATTTTAACAGGTTGATGCCTTGAAGCAATTTCTGCATGAAATTTTATAACTGGGGAAGCATCTAAAAGCATCTAAAGAAGGAATGTTGCTACATTGACTGGGTGGGGTTTGGATTTGGGGGGGCTTTTGCTCAGGATCTTTGCCATGTTTGGTACTAGAAGGGGTTGCACTGCCCAAACAGCCTGGTGTACAACTTGGGGCTTCTCCTAGACGCATAACTCCTGCTTAATGAGCAGGCAGCAGTTGTGACTAGGAAGGAATTGGCCCAGCTTTGTGCTATGTGCCATTTACACTGTGCTTGGATCAGGAAGCTCTGCTGATAGGCACTCACCTCCTGATTAGGCTTCTCTTATGTGTTCCACATGGGGCTGTCCTTGAAGAGAATTCAGAAGCTTCAGTTAGTGAAAAATGCAGAGATATGTTAAGATTGGTACCTGCAGTCTACTTTCCTATATCTACTCCTGCCTTTATTATGAAGTTCATGCTTTGGACCTCACTTGAACTTTGATTTTGTTGCCGTGCTTCATCTAGTATTTGGACCCTCCTATCTGACCTTAAGCCTGTTGCTTCAGCTGCTTTACAAAGAAAGCCCAACTTTACTACTTTACTATACGGGGTAATTGCTGGGTTAGGTAAAAAAAAAAAAATCCAGATGGCGGCTGCAACCGTGTGATCAAATTTTACCTGATTTATAATTGTGTCGCACATGAAAACATAGGCAATGTTATTGTGACTGCCAATTTGACTTTTGTTTAACCACACCCTACGTAGTATGATCATACCTAGAGGACAATCTTTCTATTTTGATATTCTTCTAACATGACACTCAACATGACACACATTTTTCTTCTAAAGGTCAGCACACCATCACCTTCCTTGTCTCTTCTAACACTATTGCTCATCCTACCCTTGAGAAAAAGCAGACTGTATTCAGAAAGAGAAAGACACATCTCATTCTTGGGTGCAGATTTTATACCAAACTGACACACCCATTTCAGTTGCATAAAAATCTGTCTCATTAGGTTTAAGGAGCTAAGTGATAAGTTGATAATAATGAGGGTGCTAGGTGCTAGGGAGCATGCCTTTTCCATGTCAGCCCCTGACCTATAGAACACTTTGCCTCCTGAAGATTGGCAAGCCCCCCCTTCCTAGTCTTCCATAAACATAGAACAAAGAATAATAGGTTTGGAAGAGAGATCTTGTAGGTCATCTAGTCCAACTTCCTGCTTGAGCAGGAGACCCTATACCAGGGGTAGGCAACCTTGGCTCTTTTATGACTCATGGACTTCAACTCCCACTGCTGGCTCAGGAATTCTGGGAGTTGAAGTCCACGAGTCATAAAAGAGCCAAGGTTGCCTACCCCTGCCCTATACCATTCCAGACAAATGGCTGTCCAATGTCTCCTTGAAAACCTCCAGCAATGGAGCACCCACAACTCTGGGAAGCCAGCCATTCCACTGATTCATTCATTCAGCTGTGGGATAAGAGACTCAATGACATGATGCCAGGTTTTCTTAATTGTATCATTTTGTTATGCTGTCTTTATTTTTGATTGAGAGTCACCCAGAGTTGATTATAACATGGGCAGCTATATAAATATTTTAAATAAACAAAATAAAATAATAATAATAAAATAAACTAGGATGAAAAAAAAACAGGTGTCCTGTTCCTGTAGCTCTTCTTTCCTAGAGAAGTCATTGTTTCCCCTAAAACAAAATTCAACCATGCAGTCCTGTAATTGTTTTTAGTCTGTTCAGTCAAGCCCTGTCTTGTTCAGAGTAATTATTCTTATTTTTTTTAATCACCAGTCGCTTAAATGGCTTTGTGTGCGCCCCACTTAGTGTGCATATATGACTCCAGAGCAACCGAGAAGTGTATAATGGCTCCAGAGGAACCATTGCAGGCTACTGGGGAGAAAGCAATCTATGTATTAAAAATTCTTTCGCAGTTTGGAAGATGCTATTAGAGTTTATTGTGTCCACGACACCTGCCTTTTTAGTGTGGGGACTTATTGTACATGCAAGTCTCTTGCATGAATTCACTGGAAATATATTGCTCTGGAAGCCCAACGATACAGCTAAAGAGGGGATTAGGCTGCAGATAGGAAAGAACGAGGCATGGAATGGACTTGGCGTCCCTCAACACTTGAAGATTTTTCAAAGCTTGTTTTTAATAGTCCTAAGTATTAATCATGTCATTTGGGACAGATTTAAGTACGGAGGCTACAAATGATCTCAGACACTTTTCAGGAAGATGGGTTATGCTTCTCTAGAGCCAGCAGTGGCTAGCAGATTAGCTTGCAAGAGTGCCATATTCTGTCCTTCTGCTTCTGTTAATGTCCACTGTCTCAGCAGGTATTGGTGTTTAGCAGGTGGCAATCTTTAAGAATGCTCATCATGTACAAATCTGAAGATTCATCTGAGGCCATCTCAGGATGCTTGGCAAGAGGAAAATTTCATGGCCTGAGTGTGCTATGTTTGACATTTTTGATGAGTGCCCCATGTGTCAGTCCTTTAACAGAATAACAGAGTTGGAAGAGACCATGGAGGTCTTCTAGTCCAACCCCCTGCTCAAGCAGGAGAATCTGTACAATTCCAGACAAATGGCTGTTCAATCTCTTCTTAAAAACTTCCAGTGATGGAGCACCCACAACTTTTGAAGGCAAGCTGTTTCACTGATTCTTCTCACTGTCAGAAATTTTTTCTCTTATTTCTAGGTTGGTTCTCTCCTTGATTAGTTTTCATCCATTCTTTTTTGTCTTGCCTTCAGGTGCTTTGGAGAATAGGTTGATCCCCTCTTCTTTGTGGTAGCCCCTTAGATGTTGGAACACTAAGAGACAACCAATCTAGAACAAAGGAGAAATTTCCTGGCAGTTAGAACAATTAATCGGTGGAAGGACTTGCCTCCAGAAGTTGTGGGTGCTCCATTACTGGAGGTTTTTAAGAAGAGACTGGAAAACCATTTGTCTGAAATGGTATAGGGTTTCCTGCTTGATCAGGGGGTTGGACTAGGTGACCTCCAAGGTCCCTTCCAACTCTGCTATTCTATTATTCCAACTGAATTGTTATTTGAAGTCGTAATTCTACCTTAACTTTGGTGATTTCAGGATGGGTGCAGTTCAAGATGTTTCGATATCCATCAGTGTATTGAAAATTAGTTAGGATTTTTTCCTGTCTGACTTTAACTAGAAAGAAGCATTCTAGAACAGAAATTGCATATAATGTATTTCTTTCATTGCCTTGTTGTTTCTTCCTCAACCCTTTTCCATCTCCTAAAATATTTTGTATTCGATCCCAGCAGATTGCTCCATTAGGAGATCTATGAGATCAATCATTTCAGAGAAAGATTTCTGCTGGAAAAAGTGACTTGTGCCACATTTTAACTCCCTGCAGCCAGTGAATTTCTGAGTAGAATTGCATGGTTAATTATAGCTAAGCTCCATTGATTTCAGTTGTCTACTGTAAGCTTGACTAAATCTAGATCCAATGCCTTACATTTCTTTCCAGCAAGATGTGATAGGCTGGTGCTGTAGTTTAAATAACATACACATTCACACTGATATCAACATTCAATTTTGCATTTAAGATTCGAAAGGCTACATAGGTGTAGGTGTTCCTTTGAGTGTAACAAAGTAGTGGTATTGAGTAACATAAAGTGCTCAATTGCAGTTTAAACAATTGGTAGACTGTTTGAAATGAGAGGATTTTCCACCGTGGGTTACACGTCCACCCTTTGAGGACTCGGGATGGTGAAGCAGACAGCAAGACCCCCCCCCTTGTCATGTCTGAATTTCAAAGAAAGGTTCTTGTCATTTGTAATTACGCTGATAATGGAATAATATTTTACATGGATTTTTGCATATCGCTGCAAGCTTTGAGAGAGATGGGTTTGGCAGGTTGCTCCTTCGAAAGATAAAATAGAACAAACAGAGGAATAGCTTTCATTCCGTGCTAATTCTGTGTTAAATATGAGGGGGGGGGATTTTAATTCAGCCTTGTCCTCTAATGCAGGAAGTTGGGTGAGCCTTAATTTGGATTGAAGGCAAATAAAATATTTCAGACAATTTCTATTCTCACTACAATTATGACTTTTTTTAAAAAAAAATTCTGCTCCAACTTACAAGTATGTTTTTAGCTGTTTATATGATACTTGGGCCACCTAATGAGAAGGAAGGACTCCCTGGAGAAGAGCCTGATGCTGGGAAAGATGGAGAGCAATAAAAGAAGAAGGGGACGACAGAGAATGAGGTGGCTGGATGGAGTCACTGAAGCAGTAGGCGTGAGCTTAAATGGAGTCCAGAAGATGGTAGAGGACAGGAAGGCCTGGAGGAACTAACAACAACAAAATGACAATCCATATAGTATGCAATCTTCTAAAAGATAAAGGTTTCCCCGGCAGTCGTATCTGACTGTAGGGCATGGTGCTCATCCTGGTTTCTTGGCCTAGGGAGCCAGTGTTGTCCAAAGACATTTTCTATGGTTTTTTGGGTCAGCATGACTATAGGCTGAGGTTCACGGAATGCTGTTACCTTCCCACTGAAGTGGTGCCTATTTATCTACTTACATTTGCATGCTTTCAAAATGCTAGGTGGACAAGAGCTGGGGCAAGTAACAGGTGCTCACCCTATTGCATGGAGCTATCAGCTTTCCACTGACAAGCTCAGCATCTTTAACCACTGAACCAACATGCCCCCCCACAATCTTCTAACTAACACTAAGCTAACATTCTAGGAAGGCTTTCCTAGGAACTATAGCCGGAAGGTCATGACATATTTAATCGTGGGATTTTGGAATTTTGGTGCCCATCTGAGATTTGAAAGGACACCCTTCTTTCCCGCCCATCCCTTTGAAATGGACATGCCCCTTAAAATGAGGGGGGGTGGACAGAAAGGACACCTTGTGTGGAATTCTGTTGTGAATGTAGGGAAAGATGTTCCTTATGCATCTACTTATTGTCTTTGCAGAGTCCTTGTCTGTGCAAATTTGTAAGAGCTGTATAGGTTATCAACACCTAGAAATATTAAAAAAATCCACTCTGAATCTTCACAATATGAAGATGATTGCAAAGTTGTGATTCATTAGCTTTGCCTTGAGTTTTCCTGGCAACAATAGTCTGCAGAATATTTTGTTTGCAAATTGTAGATTTTTTTTTTAGAGGGCAGATTTTTTTTTAAAAAAAGTCCTTTGGATTTATCTATATTTATATAACTCTTCTGTAAATGGTATGATCTGCATGCAACAAGCAGAAGAATATTCTTAAAAGAAGAGATTGTAGCTCCATTTTTAAAGGCTTAAACATTCATTATTGCCCTGTGTAATTTTTATTTCATAGTTGAAAGCAACCAGGAATATGTCAGTGTTCACTACAATTTATTGATACTTAAGGCTTAAAAATATACAGCCTCTTTGGTTTTGATGTGAAAATCACTTTAAATTGAAAAACACTGCCCTTAGTGATAACTTGGAAAAAATGGTGATAGCTTTTATAATTTTATTTTTTGTAGCCATTAATACCACAATACATTTTCTATTATTATAGATACAGTGCAGATTACTCTTTATTATTATTATTATTATTATTATTATTATTGCCTTTGGGCAGGAAAGAAATTACTGGATTCTATCAGTAATATTGGCAATCCCTGTATTCTGACATCTGTTCTTTTCTAAACATTTTACCAACCTTGATGAAATGTAGTTTAGCATTCAAAGCTGACTTGAAGGAAAAATTGGATGATAAAAAAATAACATTGATTAAACACCAGAAGTCATTTACCAATGACTATCAATATTTTGATGGCCGGGGTAGTCAATTCCAGAACAGCTAGGCATTCTACAGAAATTTTAATTGCATTTAATCATTGAATTTAGCTGAAGAATTGACTACATTTTCTTACTTTCATTCCCTCCAAGCAGAAAGACAGGAGATAGATTTTAGTCGATTTTAATTAAATATATTTTGACGTTTGCACTTAAGGAATATTTCTGCCATTTTTTGGATGTCATACCTTGCATGGCAGCATGATTTGGCTTAATTTAGGTCTTTGATAGTGCTGACATTTTGGATCGGGATGAATTTACATCCTTGATCTTTAAGGTTTTCTGCAGCACTCTTTTCCTTTTGAAATCTTTTGAATGGGAACCAAGTCATACGAAATGTAAACATGCTGTGCACTCCGCCATGCATACTTGACAAAAGAATGGCACTCTGGGACACTCAGAAATTCTCATTCCCCCCCTCCAGAAACTCTGGAACTAAGGCTTAGCACTCAAAACATAACTTATTTAAACTTATTTGATGCCACTGCTCTATGTTTATTCAGATATGTCACAAATAAAAACTGCCTTTTTATGACCTTGTCATCCCTTAATTCAGGGTAGAGTCAATGCCACTGGATGGAGCTGAGCATTTATTGGCCAGTTGCCCTTCCTGACGCCTATGTGGAGTTCACAACAGATATTTTTTCTTTACACCCAGGGAGAGAAACATCTGCTGCTACCTGGGATTAAATTCTCAACTTTGTGAATGGGAGGCGAGCATCTTTACCACTAGGCCACCATGCCATCCTATTCAAATATGTCACTAAAGGCTTCACCAAAATATTGAGAAGTGTTTAACTTCTCAAGATGGCATAATAAACAAAAATATTTCCTTCATCTATCTATCCTGACCAATTTCTCATTTCCGTCTGATTTAAAGCTGTTGGACTATTCTACATTATTGAGATTCTTGAGAGCAATTTTCAGTCTCTCAGCTGGGATTTCTTACTTTCTGCAATAGAGTTAGAATTCTGAATATCAATTTCGATTGAGAGATTTCCATATAACTTTGGGCATTCAAAAAACAATGATTGCAAATCTGGCTTCATATAAAGATACTAGGTCGTCAGTGGGGTTGGTTTAGGTTTGGTTTAGTGTGCTGTGAACACCTCACAGGGTGAACAAAAACAAAGTTAATTGGCGAGGGGGGCATTTGCCCAGGTTCGCCTGGTGCACCAGTTGCGTCCTTACTTGGATTGGGAGTCTCTCCTCACAGTCACATATGCCCTTGTCACCTCGAGGATCGACTACTGCAACGCTCTCTACATGGGGCTACCCTTGAAGAGTGTTCGGAGACTACAATTAGTGCAAAATGCAGCTGCGTGAGCAGTTGTGGGCCTTCCGCGTTGTGCCCACATTTCACCAACACTCCGCATGCTGCATTGGTTGCCTATTGGTCTCCGAGCCCAATTCAAGGTGTTGGTTATCACCTATAAAGCCCTTCATGGCATGGGACCAGGATACTTACGGGACCGCCTTCTACCACATATACTTCCCTACGACCGGTGAGAGCACACAGGGTTGGCCTCCTCCGGGTCCCGTCAGCGAAACAATGTCATTTGGCGGGCCCTAGGGGCAGGGCTTTCTCTGTTGTGGCGCCCGCCCTCTGGAACCAACTGCCCCTTGAAGTCCGCGTTTCTCCGACTCTCCTGGCCTTCCGGAAAAATCTAAAAACTCATCTTTGCCGGCAGGCCTGGGGATGATTGTGGTTGATTGTTGAATTGAATGTGTGTTTTATTGTTTTTTTTTTAGATATATTTCTTTGGGTTTTTTATGGTACTTCACTGTTATATATATGTTGTTAGCCTCTCCGAGTCCCTTGGAGAGGAGCGGCATACAAACCCAAATAAAATAAATAAATAATAAATAAATAAATAATTGCACAATTTCCATCAGGCCAATTTTTCAGCATTTCTAACCTTGATTACTACATTTGGGATTGATAAGTGCACGTTGCTGACAAGTATTCCTACCTGTTGGACACTCACAGGCAGGATTCAAACAGAGTAAACCTTTTAGAATCAACATAATGATAAAGAGAGGAGGACATGTTTCAGATCCAATCTGGGTTGGTCACCGGGACCAGAGGTTTAGTCTTCTGAGCTTTTGGACTTGTGCCGGAGAGAGAAGTTCTCTGAGAATGGGCTCCAGCATGACTCCAAAAGCTCAGAAGACTAAACTCTTGGTCCTGATGACCGATCCAGAGTGGATTTTCAGAATTATCCTGAGGCACATATATTTGCTTCATTTGACAAAGTTAAAGGGCAACTCACAAGTAAAATGTGTTCATTCCCCCATCAGTCTCTGCTTTATAGACAGTTCATCTTCACCCTGCTGAAAATTGGTGGCAAAAATTCCATCTTTTGATGGCGTGATTTATTTTCTGTATCAAAATGTAAACCTAGTGAACCTAGTCACTGTAGGTAAGGGAGCATCCCCATGGCTTGTCTTGTTTTGTGCAGTGGTCTCTCTCAGCTATGATGGCACCATAGCAGGAAAAAAATAGGAAACATTTCCTTTTAATAATGAACTGTAATTATTGTCCTGTTCTCCTATCTATCTATTACTAAAACTTCCATTGTTGTGACCTTTAACTGGGCAAAACAACACATCATAATGCAACAGTTTTTGAGCCAAGGTACTTCAGATGCTCTAATTTATGGAATGTGGCCAAAATCCAGGAGCCATGACTTCTGAGGGGAAAAAAGTATTTGGAACAGTTGTGGCTGCCTCAGTGCTATTGGCTGCTGCTGCACTACTGGATTGCTGCTGATGTCAATTGATCTTCATTTATAACGTTCTGTGAAAATTTCCCAGCCAGTCTCTCAATCCCTTGCTCCCTCTGCCACCCAGCAGTCACTTACTTGCCTGCTGGGAAGGGGGTTAAGGGGTAAGTGGGGGAAGGAAGGAAGGAATACTGCCAGTAAAAGTGAACACACATGCATGCAATAGCACATGCATGCAATAACATTCATACACCATCATGCATGCAAATATTCATGTGATCTTTGCTGTTCAATTTGTCAGCAGCAGCGAAAAGAAAATTTGTATCAGTGAGAAGAGAAAATTGTCAAAAATGAAATTGACAGAATTCCCCAATTTATTAAGATACCCATCTGCAATGTTAATGGAAACTTACTGAATTAATTCAGAGATGTCTAAATTTACCACTTGTCACATGCTTGAGAAAAAGAACTATATTTCCCATTCAACATCTGGGGTGTTGTAGAAACTAATATGCTCCAGAAGTTATAAGCTGGCTGCATCTCGCAATATTAGTCCTGAGCTACTGAATTAAACTGGCACCCTTCATTGATGGGCACATAAAAAAACAACAACACCAGCCACAAAAGAATGAGACAAGTCATATAATATTCAGCTGCATTCACCTCTTGAAAGAACAGAAAACACTAAAGTGCAATCTCTACAGTTTTATTTTGAAAAAAAAACTTTCTAATGGCCAAAGTGATTAATTACTCTGACACATGTTTTGCATAGGAGAGTTCACACGCCTCCTCCTTACGATGCAAGCTCCAGCGAACACCATATGTGTCTTTGGGTGTGAAAACACGTGCTGTGTAACTCTGCTTTTTTTGACAACGTGTTCCTTGGTCTTAGAATTTTCCTCCACAGTCAAATACAGCATTGAATCTTTAGGCTAGACTATCCTTGCCCTCATTTCCCCTGCAGATTAGTCCTGTAAGTATCTGTATAGATACTTCAAATATATTTGAAATTCTTTGGATTTGTCTGAAGTACTTTGGTTTCACAAGTGCTTGAATTTTAGCTGACTGTGTTTATTTCCATACTGGACATTAAGAAAAAAACTCTTGGTTTAATCAAATCAAATCAATCTTTATTTGATCATAAGCCAGCAAATAAAATGCAAAAGTCACCATTAAGATAAAGGGAAAAAATATAGTTATTCTGAAATATTGGTAAATATGTGCACATGTATGCAGAGCATATGTGTGATCTGTACAAAAGCTGATAATCTGGGAGGTAATTTCTGCTGGAAAGTCAAATAAAGTTCACAGCCACAAAAAGACATAATTAAGTATTATTTTGAAAAGCAACTCATTATTCATCAAGATGGGCAAACAAATTTTCTGCATTCTGGACAGGAACTAAACAAAGAAATCTTCCTAGTTTGACTTAAGCTCAATTTCCTCAAATGTTTTGTGAAACAAAGGCAAAGCAACATTTTTCTTGCCTGAGATTTGTGATTTTAAGCCTTTTGAACCAGAGGTGGTTGATGGGAGAACAGCAGGAATCTGATGGTTCTGAGCTCAAACAGAAGTTGCATTCGAAAGGGTTATAGCTGAATTGGCAAGAGAAGTTGTCCATCCTTCACACATTTTCCTGTTCAAATCTCCAGGAAACTGTTGTGACTTTCACAAGTTGGGGTGAATGGAACAGAACAGAACAGAACAGAACAGAACAGAACAGAACAGAACAGAACAGAACAGAATAGAAAATATGGAATGGAATGGAATAGAATAGAAAGAAAATGTGGAATGGAATGGAATAGAAGGAATGAAATAGAATATAAGGAATAGAATAGAATAGAATAGAATAGAATAGAATAGAATAGAATAGAATAGAATAGAATAGAATAGAATAGAATTCTTTAGTGGCCAGGTGTGACTGGACACACAAGGAATATGTCTCTAGTGCAGAAGCTATCAGTGTACACATAAACAACAAAGTGATAAGTCATAGATCACAAATCATAAGATACAATCATAAATCATAAGACACAAATAACAACTGATAAATCATAATACACCAACAGGAGAAGGGAGTAGGGAAGATGAGACAGATCAACAGGTGACAAGGTGACATTAGGTTTTCTATCATCATAATAAACAGTGAAAATATTTGGCAGTCATTGCTATATTTTTTAACTTACATTTTTAAAGTTTTTTTTAAATTAAGGTTTTTAATCAAAATTAACGACCTTTAAATATTCTATTTTAAATACATAGTAATTTATTCAGATTCTTTAATTGTCCAAATGCAGTGCATCTTTTCTTTCCCCCAGTTGCTTGCTATTCCTCCAGTTCTCCCAACCCTTGTTAAATCATTCATGTGATCAAGTGGATAAAAATTTCTCTTACAAATGAATGTTGATTCACTGCTGGGTAGAAGTGCTGATCAGCACAATAGTGTTTGAAAAGAAATAGCCCAGGATAAATTCCCATTTCATTCATTCCGATAATTGTTGTGTCAAGATTCGATTATCTTCCAGAAAGCAACAGAGCTTCTGATTCTGTGATTTTGGAGGCAAGAGTAGATGTTTAGAGACTCTGCCCATGAACAAAATCTCACTCCAAATATGAAATACCTGTTTTGCAAAGAAAGTTTGGCTGAACTTGTATTTTGGGTTTAAGTGATATTGTCCCTCCTTCCTCAATATGCAGAATGGCAGCGAGAGAACAGAACTGGTGGATTTATCTTTGGTCCCATTCTGCAAGTTACCAGCGGCTAATTGTATAATAACTCTTTGCTTAGTGTAACTATGATTACCCAGACATTCCTTCATATGGGAATTGGGGTATACTCAGCGGCTGGATTTTTTATTTTGCACTTTGGATTTTCTCCACATCAGTCTTCAATTGTGCACTTGGAATTGAACACACATGCATGCTGACTTTGCATGGAAAAGATCAGTGACAAAAATTTCATGACGTTTCCTTGCCATAATTGTTCCCTGAATCAATCTTGGGCGTCTCTGGAAAAAAAAAAACCTGCAGTGAAGCTGTTTGTGTTTATACCTACAGTCCTTACAGCTCTTTATGTATGGACAAATTGTTTCCAAAAGAGGGAACTCTGTGCAACTTTTCACATTATACTGTCTTTATTTTTTTTTATTTTTTTTCTAGCTGCAGATGACTCTCTAGCCTTTCACAATGAGCTCAAACGTAGTTTTCGTTCTGTTTTCTTCTTGGGGGCAACATGTTCCAAGTTCTTCCTAGAAACCTGGGCAGTGTCCTTAAGTTATTCAAAACGTCGCTTCATTTTTGCAGTGTAAAACTTGACAACAACTTGTCATAAGGGGCTAAAGATTAATTTGCACATTTAGATCTGCAGCATCCAGCACCAGATTGAGAGAAACAGCAGCTCTTTTGGTATGAGTTGAAGTTTAGTTCAGATATCACACTAAAGCATAATGTAGTTTTATTTAATTTTGGATCAGTATGCTGTGCAATCTGCCCACTATGGTTTGTAAGCAGAAATTTATAACTTCACAAGATGCATGAACCCCACCAACTATGGGTTGTTCACCAAACCATGGTTTAATGTCAAACGGGAGTCCAATATGCTCAGAATAGTATACATTCTGATTTCTGCTAAAAGGATTTGAAGATCCCTTTTACATGATCAAGAAAATAAAAGCCTCTTTCATGATACTTTACATTGTGGTTTAAGTGTTATTTTCCCCATCTTTCTAGAGAGAAACATTTTAAAACAGTCTAGCTTGCTGGTCTAGTCTAGGGCTTTTCAACCTTTTCACCCATTGTACCACTTTTAGGATATAGCAATATCCGAGTACCACTAGTCGCCTAGCAAGGTGTCAAAAACTTGATGACCAAAAAAAAAAAAGGGAAAAAGGTGATGAAGTACAGGTAGTCCTCGACTTACAACAGTTCGCTTAGTAACTGTTTGAAGTTACAATGGCACTGAAAAAAGTGCCCCACAAGGCACAGCCGAGCAAGACACCTGCCTGTCTGCCCGGCTGCGCTCTTCCTGTCTGAGGTTTTCATTGTTGTGAGCATTTCTGTTGAGGATTGGCAGTGGGGGTGGGGTTTTTATTTGGTTTTTATTCCCCCCGTCTGCTGGGTGGTTGCAGCAGGTTTTGGTCACTTCACATGACCCTGGGACACTGTGACCATCATAAATATGAATCAGTTGCCAAGCATCTGAATGTAAATCACAAGACCCTGGGGATGCTGCAACATTCCAGCTGATTGGTGCTTCTTCAGGGCTTAGCAGAAGCGCCAGGATCAGCGCCGAGGTCCAGCTGGAGCCTGGCACTGATCCTGGCACTTCCACTGAGCCCTGACAGCCCCGAAGAAGCGCAGATCAGCTGGAAAGCGGCACTGATCCTGGCGCTTCCACTGAGTCCTGAGAGCCCTGCAGCTCCAGCCATCTCTCACTCAGGCTTGTGTGGTGCTGCCACTGGTTCAGCTCATTCCCCTCTTCTGCTACTACTTTTCTAGGATGGTCGCCTACCACCTGCCAGGTGCCAATATACCACAGGTGGTACCCGTACCACTGGTTGAAAAGCCCTGTCTAGTCAACTCCAGCAGTATTCATTGAAAAGAAGGGTGTAAGGGTGCTTGGATCAGATGGGTCCATATTATGGTTTGGCATTTCTTTAACAGCTTATATGTTAGCACATTTTTTTCCTTTTTAAACAACAAACAGATGGGACCCTTCCTATTTGCAATTCACTTGAACTTCTGCCTTTCCCCAAAACTCGTGTTCGTGTTTCTACACCAGTTAAACTTTCTATGTTGTGGTTCAGAAGACGGGAAGGCCTTGCCCTATAAATTCGAGCAGCCTTATTGGTGCTAATGCTTAAGGAGGTTTCCTACTGAAACTAACCTGTGCGCTTCTCGAATGGACCAAGAATGTCTTGCCAGCAAACTGGAGCTTAATAAATTAATAAAGACAGGCAGTTAGAGTAGAAGCAGAGCTGGCCTGCTCTACAGCATGGGCACACCAGATGTTTCTAATAACCAAGTTTGCTGTGCTACGTTGGAAGAACACATGTGGAAGTAGAATAAAATTAAAACAATGGGAAATAAAGTGGGGAAAAAGTGCTTTACAACCACCCACAAGTAGGCTTCTTTTTTTTAAAAAAAATGCCAGCAGTAATCTGTTTATATTCCATCAACATAAAAACCAGAATTCATGTACTGAATTAATAAGCGGTAAATAGTATTATTAGGTACTGGAGGCTGAAATTCCACAGTGCCAGTTTTGATGGTTCTATCATCCCAATCCCACACGTTTTCTTCAAACCAGCGCAGGGGTAGGCAACCTTGGCTCTTTTTATGACTGGTGGACTTCAACTCCCAGAATTCCTGAGCCAGCCACACTGAGGGGAAAGGGAGAGGTTTCCAAACTGAGCCAGGCTGACTCAGGAATTCTGGGAGTTGAAGTCCACCAGTCATAAAAGAGCCAAGGTGGCCTACCCCTGCACTACTGCATCTAAAAGTCTCTGGCTACAGCTGTTTATGGTTGGCTGGGGATGGTAAAAGCTGAGTTGCTTAGTACAACTTCCACACACAGGTAGTCTTTGACGTACGATCACAACTGAGGTCAAAATTTCTGTTGCTAGGCGAAACATTTGTTAAGTGAGTTTTTCCCCATTTTACAACCTTTCTTGCCACAGTTGTTAAGTGAATCACTGCACTTGCTAAGTTAGTCCCACAGTTGTTAAATGCATCTGGCTTCCCCATTGACTTGGCTTGCAAAGAGTGATCACGTCACCCTGGGACACTGCAGCGGTCATCCATATGAGCCAGTTGTCCAGCCTCTGCATTTTGATCCTGTGACCATTTGCCTTTAAAAAAAAGCCTCTTTGGGACAAGTGCAGAGACGTATCATGAAGTAAAGTAGTTTCGTTCCTACGTTTCTTGGGGAAATAATTTCGCTAGTGATGAAGCTCTGCCTTATTGAGCTTGGAAGGATTTGTCGCTGGGTGGAAGATTTTTCTGAATGGTTGGGGAGTGAACAAAATTTGTCTTTCCCTTAGCAATTCTTTAAATCTCTTAAATTTGAGATATAATCAAAGCTCCCAAAGGAAAGACGCTAGCTATGTAATTCTAAAGATCAGAGAGCAAGGTTAAAAGCAATCTGTCTGTAGAAAGTATTTTTTTCTCTCTCTTTTTTTTTTTGCTTTTGCTTCTGTTCGCTGAAAATCTTTCACACTAAGTCTGAAATAATCCTATGCCTACTCCACCCTTGAGGTAAAAATAAATATAAACAAAGGCTTAATAGCAATTTCAGAAATGAACAGGAAAAAAGAATCTATTTAAAGCTGTTGGAGTAGAATATCTATATATGGAAACTATAAGTGAATCATGTTAATAAGAGTTTTCTTTTAGTAAAAGCAACAGGCTGTCTAATAGAATCTTCCTCTAGAATGGATGATACAATTACAGTAAAGAGACTAATCTAGGACTTTTCAAGACCCTGACAAGGTTTCATATTACAGGTGTAAATGAAGGAGAAAAATAGGCAGAGCCTGCGGATGGAGTGAAGAGAGGAATCAGCCTAGAGCTGTTACATTCTCACAAATGGTCTAAATCCACCCTCCTTGAATTTCATTGACTCTTATCTAGCGCACAGTAGACTAGATTTTTGTGCATAGGCACGAACAATAAACCATCACATACTTACTGTGTGATCCTGTTTCTTCGCACCTGACAGTAGTGAATGTACAGGTAGCATAGCTGACCTACAGCTGAACAACAACTCCCTTTAGCGTTAGCAATGTTGAAAAAGAGTGAAGGGTGCTGTCAACTGGAGTTGAGAAGCTCTTCCTTTACATTGTAATTCCCCCCTCCCGATAGCAGGAGATTGAGAGACTGGACAGCCATTTGTCCGAAATGGTGTAGGGTTTCCTGCCTGAGCAGGGGGTTGGACTCGATGACCTCCAAGGTCCCTTCCAACATTATTATTATTATTATTATTATTATTATTATTATTATTATTATTATTATTATTATTATTATTATTATTATTATTATTATTAACAAATTAATTGATGGATCTCATAAGAGTGACCAAAACCAGTGAAATATACTAGAGAAATACTGCTGCTGCTGTTTTAAGAAAAAAGAGAAAAGAAAAGGAGGGAGGGAGGGAGGGAGGAAGGAAGGAAGGAAGGAAGAGGGAGGGAGGGAGGAAGGAAGGAAGGAAGAAAAGAAGGAAGGAAGGAAGGAAGGAAGGAAGGAAGGAAGGAAGGAAGGAAGGACAATTAGAGAAAGCTCATAAAAGTTCAAGAGATCGAATTATACACCAAATACACATGAAAGTTCAAAAAGTTAGAACTGGTTCTACTGCCTTTACATTCCATTTTTAAACTTTCTACATATGTTTTTATCCTGCCATTTAAAAATTTCTTTTCTAGGATAGTTCCATTCATATAGAATGCACACTTGGTATTAGCCATCTCCAACTGCACAAGTGTCCACTGAAAATTCATTATATGTTTAGTCCTATACAATCCATCCATTCCTGCTGTATGATCTATTTCTTAGTTGGCACATGCGTTAACTGTGACCCAGTTCAGTTAGGTGTCCCTTCTTTGAAGACCTAGCTTTGGCCCGTCTCTTTGAAAGGGGAGGCATCTGAGTGTTTTAGAGTGTTTTAGAGTACTAAGGACAAATACATCTAAAATCAAAGGTGATTTAGAATGCAGCCCTAATTAGTAGTCCTATATCCACATTGCTTAGCAACAGATATAGCTGAGGAAATTTGTAGTGGCCAGTTTGTGAAAAGAAAGGAAAGTTCTAGTGTGTTTTCTTCGTGGGATATATAGTCTGTTGTGTGTAATGAATGTGGAGCTACCTATAAACCAAATTTCAAATGCTCTATCAATTAAATCTGTGTGGTTTTCTTTCATTGTTTTAAATCTGCTTTCTTTCTAAACAAAGCGAAGTTTGCCATGTTCTTAACTTTTCTTATGTAGATACACTCAACCAGTATTCTATCCTGCTGTTGTTTAATATCCCTCCAAAGTCCTGAATTGCTTAAGGTTATTGTGGGCTATTTAAATGGTTGCTATGTGACACAGTTCATTTCAAAAATCCTGAGGGGAAAAAAATCACCTACTGATCTATTTTGCCTTTAATATGGGCAGACTAATTTGGGAATAAATTAGTCACTAGTTTTTGGAATATGTCTCTCCAATAGGATTTCTACCAAATGAGAAATTTGTACATGGATTTTACATTCTAAGGATTTTAATTTTGGACCTTCATGGAAATGATTTGCAGTTGATACTGGCAGTAATTTGTTTTTGTTTTCCTGGCAAGATTTTGGAAATGTATTGTATGCTTCCCTGGGCTAAGAGACTGATTGGCCCAAAGATAACCTTGTGTCTAAGCAGGCCTAGAACTCAGTCTCCTGGTTTTTAGACTTAATCACTACACTAACCTAGCTTCCATCCCTTTCTTTGCTGTGACAATTCTTCTGGTCTCATTGCAACTCATATTCTGTTGTGTTTGGTATTCAACCGTTTGAACTTTTAGTTTCTCGCATGACTTTTTTTATGTTTTGTTACAACTGCATTCTGTGTTTGATTCTGGATCCTTAAACCATAAGTTTGATTTTTAGTATTTGGAACAAGAATATCAATTACATAAAACTGTCTGTTCTGTTTCTCTTGGGATTTGGGCCTCAGCTCAGCCTGGATTTCTTGGAGAAATGGTTCTCCACTATTTTGACATGAAAGTCATTTCTAGATATTTGAAAGGCCGTCATGCAAAAATGAAAGAGCGGAAAGTTGGACCAGAACCACTGTCCTTAAACTAAAAGCACATTAAGCTAAACATTAGCAAGAAGTTCTTAAAGATGCAACAATTCAACCAGAGAACATGTTGGTTCAGAAGGTGGAGGACACTTACGGCAGCAAAAAAAAAAAAAAAAAAAAGGACGCTTCAATCCCCAGAATGGATGAATGATACGGTAGCAAAAGCTGATGGAGTTAGCAGAATGGCTCAATTGACTGCTTTGATAAAAGAAAACAACAACACACAATTACTTTTGTTTCTACTTGGAAGTCAACGCCTTTTCTTTCTCTTTCCCTTCTTTTCTACATTTTCCCCTTCCCCTATCTTTCCTATTGTTTGCTTTTGTATTTTATATTATAAAGTAATAAAAAGGATAAAACGTTAGAAGGTGGAGGGCTCTTCTTTGTTAAGGATTTTAAGCAAAGGCTGTGAAGCTTTGTGCAGAGTTGAGATTTCCCTCTCATCTTTATCAGAGGATGAATCAGTTAAATCAGCTGCACTTGCAGATAAAGTACAGGATGAAGCATGTTGTCCCTGCATTTAGGGTGATCAAATGCAAAAGAAGACACAGAATCCTGATCATGAATTATTTCGTAACCTGGTTTTCAATTCTGAGACCATAGAAGACACCAGAGATGCCAAGTTAAGATAATTTCTTTTGGCAGAGTTGAAATGCTGAGCAGGAGTGTAAAACTGCTAAAATCCCCTCCTCTGCACATTTTAGGAAAGGGAGAGAATTTTCACATGGAGGAATCAATATTTTATAGGAAACATTTCAATATTGTGTTTCTTCACTTCGGCAACGTAGCTGGAAAAGGATCACAGGAATGCCACTGCAGAATCATTTGCAGATTTTCTCCAATAAATACCACTTGATTTTTGCCTACACGATTACAGTTCCTTCTCTTGTGATTGGCTTAACGGATTTCATTTGGCTCTTCTGATTGGATGTTCTCAGCAGCTATCCAATGCCGTACAAAGGGCAGGTTGACTGACAAGTTGAATACGCAATTTAACATTTCTGCAATGTTGGATACTTAGTCATCCAATTAGGAGGGCAAACAATAGCACATAATACATAAAAAAGAACAAACGCAGCACAAATTTTGAACTTCTATATGCATCTCTCTCTCTCTCTCTCTCTCTCTCTCTCTCTCTCTCTCTCTCTCTCTCTCTCTCTCTCTCTCTCTCTCTCTCTCTCTGTATATTTATGTATGTATATGTGTGGTGTTTGTGTATATATTGTATGTATATATATATACACACACACACATACACAATGTATCTATTCCATCAACAGTTCATTTTGTTCTTTGAATGGAATGGCTCATATAATTAACAATGATTATGAACTGCAGATTTCAATGCAAAACACATCTGAGTTAAATAAATTACAAAAAGTTCACCTACTACATAAAAGTTCATATGGCTGCAAGTAAGGATTTGGGGGGTTATGCTGAACTCAACTCAAAGGAGGTACAACTAGCATTGCAAAATTTCCTATCAAAGGATTGGTTCTGCTTATTTTTTTGGAGAGCAGATTGGTGCTGTAGCAACAAAGCATCCTGTTTCCTTGTGTGAGCAAACAATATGGGAATTGGACTGTACAAGTTCTTATGTATTTGGAGTGCAGAAGTAAATTTTACACAGCGGAACATCTTTTTGAAAAATCGTCTTATTAATCATTGCGTATGCTAGGGCTGCAGTGGAAAAGAATCATGGAAAAACTTTTCTTTGCATTCACTTTTATCCCAATAGAGGTAGCCCCCAACTTACAACAGTTTGTTTGGAGATCATTCCATATTATAATGGTACTGAAAAAAAAATGATTTGTGACCATTTTTCACACTTAGGACTGTTGCACAACCAGTCTAAGCAAATGGGCATTATAAATCGCCACCTACTAACTGAGTAACTGTTACCATACGTCTTCCCTCCTTCAGTCCACTTAGTAATTATTCTGTTTTCACAGATGGGAAAATTGAGACAGAGTGATTAAGCAGCCTGCTTTCAACTCTTGTCTGAATTGGGATTCCTTAGGTGAAGTCTGGTCTCCGGGTCATGTGTACAGACTACTAAATCCACAGATTCTATATGTCCCAGGTAAAAAAATGATAGTTTGTTTTGTGCTAGAAATGTGTAAGGCATTGATAGTTGAGTAGACTCTGGATACAATATCTGCCTTGATTTTCTGATTAGAAGATAAAATATAGATTTCCAGACATATAATGCTTTGTTTTTTTAAAAGAGACATCTCTAGAAAAGTTTTTCAGAACTGTTTAATCATAGAAATACAGAATTAATTTTCTGGGGCTGTTCTATTCAGTATAGGGGCAAAGGCTGAGGGGAAGAGAAATCTTTAAAATCTTTAAATTTTACTTCTTAAGAAAAAATATAATCAAAGAGAGAAATTGTACAAGATTATTTTTTTCATATAATCTTTCCTTTTTGATTTAAAATGCATCCCTTTTTGTGACGGTTAGTCTACTAGTAAATGAGTTTGACTGCAAATACTTAAATGTAAATGTTGGCCTGGACAGCAAAACAAATGAATCCTGATTTCCATATGGTTTTCAGCTGGCATCAATCATGCTTATGTATGTATATTAGGCATGAACTATATGTATACAGTATGTATTAGATGGATGGATAGATAGATAGATAGAAAGTTTGGAAACTTTAAGATGTCCATAACAAAAGTACAACATTCTTACTCATGTCTACCAGGCCAATTTAATGCTATAAAATAAGTCCATTAAACATGAGAACCCCTCCAAAAAAAAAGAGAGAGTTGGCCATTCAAATTTATCATTTATAAACATTTATTACCAGCTTTTCATTATTACTGTCTTTCAGTGCATAGAGACTGAAGCTCAGATCTTTAAGGACCCAAACAAAAGATACATTATTTCAATTTCTCCCTTATTTAATTTTATTTAGAAAAGTCTGTTTTTGAGAGAAATTTGGATATTTCTTTTATTGAAATAACAAACCGTCCATAAGGTATACATCCTTGGGTGTTTTAAAAAAAGTGATCTGAAAGTTCTCTGGCCTTGCTTATATGAACATTACAATTTTCTGGTAGTTTCAGAAAGAGAGAGAAGGGAAAAAACCTGTACTTTTTTTGACTTAGTTAAAAACAAAATGAAGGATGTTCCCCACAAAATGATCCAACTGCAGCATAAATAAAGGAAAGGGGTAGGTGTATGAGAAAAAGTCCGTGTTAAAACGACTTTGTGTATTTCCATCCATACACATAAAGATTCTGTGCATGAGAATAATTTTAGCCACCCCCCACATAAATGCAAAGAAAAGTATCTCACAAATATGAATATTATGGAAAGAAGAGTTGTAAGCTGCAAATCAACCCACACTCACAACTGGAACTGCCAGCCTGGCAAAGAGATCCTGCAAATAACTCCATTAGTAAAATAATAAGGAAGCAGAGACAGAAAACATACAAAGAACGGTTGCAGGAATTGGGTATATCTAATCTAGTGAAAAGAAGGACTAGGGCTGACATGATTGCAGTGCTCCAATATTTGAGGGGCTGCCACAAAGAAGAGGGGGACAATCTAGTCTCCAAAGCATCAGAAGTTACTGTAAGACAAGAAACAATGGATGGAAACTAATCAAGGAGAGAAGCAACCTAGAATTAATGATGAGAACAATCAACCAGTGGAATGGCTTGCCTTCAGAAGTTGTAGGTGCTCCATCACTGGAGGCTTTTAAGAAGAAACTTGAAAGAGTTAAAAGAGATCCTATCCCTCCCTATTAATATATTTATATGATAAAGCAATGCCACCAGCTCTTCCTTTCTATGGGTTTAGGGAATAGGTAGAACCGTTCCTCTGAAATTCCTAATCAATACTCCTTTAAAACTTATCTAAAGACTTCCGAAAACAGCTTCGAAATTGCTTTCCTGTTTTCCTCCCATCTGCAATTTACTATCTATATTTAACTATGTGTATACAGATTGTAAAGAAGGCATAAATTCACTTCGGTTGGGTGATAGCAACACACTTGGATGCTGCAAAGGAATCAACCATAATTACTTAAATGACACTTCTTGCAAAACATTAATCTTTGTACAAATGGTTCCCTTTTAAACAGCTTGCGCATATATATATATATATATATATATATATATATATATATATATATATATATATATATATATATATATATATATATATATATATATATATATATATATATATATATATATATATATATATATATATATATATATATATATGGTTTTTCTATGCTGCAGTATTAATTCTATTTGAGCCATATCAGACTGATGTGTGAGAAATAAAAGAGAGAAAACTGTAACCGTTAAAGTCTTGCTCTTTGTTTCTTTGTGACCTCGACAATCTCTTTAGTAAGCTATGGTTCACTAAACTGGCACACAGCAGCATTTCTGCAGTGGAAAAATCATAAACCAGATGGAAGCTTTACATTTTTTGTTTAGTTTTTTAAGAGCAGATTTTTTTATAACATCGCTTAAAATCATTCTGATGCATCGTTCTGTTTACACTTAAGACTTTGTAGCTAAGATGTTTACACTACAGAGAATGTTTTAAAATATTTTATAGTTATGATATTTAGATAATTGGCAAGAAAAAAGATAGTTTGTTGAGATTACAGTGATGTTGGTAACCATGAAGTAACTTATGAGACTCAATAAATATGTCCAGTTCAGTGGAAAGTACAAACTCAGTTAAAACAAAACAACACAAGAGGGAATGTCTTCTTAGTGAAATCATTTCCCTTTCTTAATCAAAAGATGACAACCACCGCTTTAGAATTCCCATCTGTAGCACACTATCCCACATATCTGTTTATCTACTGTACGATTTTTATTTTTTTTATATAAATATAATTGTTACAGTTAAATATGTTGGTGAAGTGTTTTTTTTTAAAGTCTTCTGTTGAGTTATGTGCCAAAATGGACAAAGTTAATTCTTTGTGGGATACCTAAAACTGTGAAAAGCTGGCCTGCATAACTTCTGTTTAAGCACTTCATTTTCATATGAATGCCGCTTCGATGTTTTAATGAAGAATGTGTTTCTTCTGAGCATCTGGTTTCGGGACTTTTCTTAATGCATTAATCAAAAACAATAACTTCTTTTAACTTTTGTAAAGTGCTCTGAGGAGAAGTATGAAATAATCTGTGTGTGGGCTTTCAATGTTGGGAATGCAAACATTTCACAATAAACACGAGTAAATGAAAGTACTTGGCCAGATACGCCGAAAGATAGTACATGTTGGGTTAATTAATGCATACCCCATTAAAATAAACCTTGCTTTCAAGATCTGACCAATAAAAATCATTAGTATATTTGGATCAGATGTGCTTGAAGGATGATTTTTTTTAAAAAAAATGTATATGTTAAACTCTTACAGGGAGGATTGTCCTTGGAAAACCTAAATTCAAATTCAAGTCAAAGCATTCCATTATCTCTGTGTCCTCTTTGTGTTTTCAATATAGTGATATGATGAATTATTTCAGTTTTATCTGCTCTTCCTGGAATTGATTTAGTATTGATAGCCTTAAATTTATCATTTTAAATGTGCAAATCGCAGTTATGCAGGCAGCAAGTTATGTAGTTTCAGGCATTGTTCGCCTTCAGAATGTATTATCTGATTATATCTATAATCAAATTACTCTTCTGTTGTATTTTTTAATCAAAAAAGGGTTTATCTTTCCTGATCTTGAGTATAACCATTTTAGTGGTAATCTTATGTTTTAAAAAAGTGTTCTGGGCTGGCTGTGAAATTGTCCGTGTAACTAAAGCTTTACTTTACTTACACGTTTGTTCTCTTTTTTGTTGTCTAATTAATTTGCTTTTAACTGATCGACATAAAAATAGAGAATTTGCATTAACCTGCTAAAGCCACACCAGCTGAATGGTGTCAGAAGTGTTCATAACATGTTCAAATAAAGATACTCAAGTTAAACACCCTCGTAACACAGCCACCCGTCTTTCAGAAATAGTTGACTCACAGCAATAAAAACAACAAACTTCTGGGTTATAAATGCCACACACACCTAAATGTCCCCTTAGAATGGTAAATAAGGGAAATCCTTTAGTAAGCAAAGCGTGGTTTGATGAAATGGCTTAGACGGGTTAACACTATGACTTATATGCCCTTTGATAACATCCATCCTTAATCCATCCTTCCTCAACCTTCCTTTCAGATGTCTCAAAGATGCTTTTTCAAAAGGCAAGTGGACTGTTTTTTCCTTGAAAAGAAAAAAGACCTTTTGCTTCTCATCTAAGAAGCTTCATCAGTTCTGACAGGATGGTGGGGGCACTGGAAGGATTAGTTCTGATAGGATGGGAGGATCATATTTCTTTGTAGTCACCTAGTTAATTAGCACTCTCCCTCAGAGCTCTTGGGGCTATTTGGAATTTATCTGTGCCCTCAAGGTCACCTAAATCAGAGTGCAATTGGTTCTGGAATCTTTTTGGAACTGATGAAAGGGCTGGATATAGGTGGTTGAGAGATGGACTCTTTGACCCTCTTTCAAACCAGTGTTCCTCTCTATCCAGAATGTGGACTTTGCGGTCTTGAAAAGACTGACTTTTGCTGTCAAATGCAGATGGACTGCTGAATCTTATCCTGATGGGTTTACTCTCCTATGCTGTGCCATGCGTGGGTGAAGTGGTTGTTCTGTTTTCACTTTCAGATGTGTGCCAAAGTGTGCTGGAGAAGATCAAGTCAGAGAATTTGGTTTTGCTATGCCAGACATATCAAGCACAAGGCCCGGGGGCCAGATGCGGCCCGCTAAGTGGTTTCATGTGGCCCGCAAAGCCATCCTGGAAACAGTGAGGGAACGGCCCCCGCTGCCTTGGCCCTGGCCCAGGCCAGCCGGGAGCCAATGTACAATTTTGTGGTGGCCATCTTGGCACTTGCCCCAGTGGACCATGCCTTGGCACTTGCCCCGGTCCCACCGCCTTCTGCCAGAGACCCTCAGACCTGTCCCACTCCTGCCCAGGTCCCCATAGGCACCCTTGACATGAATGATGTAGAACTGGCCACGCCCACCCAGTAGGCCACACCCACACTATCCATGCCCACCCAGTAGGCTGCACCCACTCTGGCCACACCCACCTGCCCCCCCAGGACAACCGCAATGCTGATGAGGCCCTCAGTGAAACTGAGTTTGACACCCCTTTGCTACGCTATCTCTGTATTTGAAAAGGAGTGGATTCTAATCAGTTCAAATCAGTTGAAAAGGGATGGTAGCCTTTATGAGACCTTTGTGTCCATTGTTGAAAATTATTTTTCTTGAAATGCAGGTAGTCGTCAACTTACAACAGTTCATTTAACGACTGTTCAAAGTTACAACGGCACTGAAAAAAAATCAGTGATGACAGAATGAAAGCCACCTAGGAGTGAGGTTATTTATTTACTTAAAAGATTTGTATGGCCGGCCATTTTAAAACCCAACTCTGGGCCGCTTGCAAAGGTTAAAACATTTGTAAATCCCAGCAGAGAATTAGTTAAAATATTACATTTGAAATAACTTTCTGAAACAATCTTGGACCATACAAACAAGCCATTATGTTTAACAACTATTCAGATGATAAGAAGCTCATACGGTTGAGAAAGGAATTTGGCTAGGTATAAAATACATGATTATAGAGTAGCTAGATTTTATTGTTATGGTCATTTATGCTTTCTTTAAAATAAATAATAGGATATTTTAGAATGAGAAGAGAATAAGACTGAAGAACAATGGCACCTTTGTGTCCAAGAAACTGAACAATGAATTGTCTTTCTTTGGACAATCAGTCACTTGAAACTTGCACGAACAGTGCTTTGCCAAAAATAAAATAGAATTTTCTCCAAGCTTATGATCAAATTTTAACCATCTTATTGCAAGCTTATTCAGAAAACCAATAAGTGTACTTGTATTCTGTTTCAATATGATGTTTGTTTTAATAAGAATATTGTAATAATATAAACAGCATAACACTACAGATTTTAGGTTTTCTGAAATGAGTACCTTCTATCATAGGATTTGAAAGGTTTATTTGTAGATTTATATTTAAAATCAAAAGGTCACCATCTGCAATTCATTTTTAAAGAACAGAAAGGTTTATTCCACTAACTGCTCTAAAATAATTGGTTTATAGTTTGCAACTGTCATCAGATGGAGAAATAAACTGTAGGGAAGCAGTAAAGAAATATGTAAATAATGGGTAGGAAACCACAAAAACTAATCCAGATTCAATACCAATAAAAATAGTTTGAAATTCTCTCAATTTTGAATCCTCATGATATCTAAAGATTTCATTGGGGGACCGGTGACATTTTTAGAAGAAAAAACAATGTGCTTTTCCTTAACCAGGTCTCTTCTTGATGTACAGGAACATACATGCATAAGGCACTGTAGTAAGGAAATAATTCCAGAATAAATGATGATGATCATCACCATATAGGTAGTCCTTTATTGTTTGTTTGTTTGTTTATAAAATTTATTGGCCCCCCTCTTACCATAAGGTAACTCTGGGTGACTTACAGACATAAAATTACCTCACTAAAACCTGAATAAATTAAAACCAAAAATTAAAAGCAAGGATCTGTGGGGAGAGTGGAGGCGGGATGGGCAGACATGGGACCTGTTATTACTCAATCAACCACCTCCGTTCTTGCAGACATTTCATTACTCAAACTAGGTAACATCACCAACGCTAGACTGAGGTTAGCTAGTTTGGGTAATGAAACATTTGCAATAATACAAGCAACTTTGGAGAGCACCAAGGACCCCTCTTTTTAACATTATACACTGCCTAGAGCAGTGTTTCTCAACCGTGACCATTTTAAGGCATGTGGACTTCAACTCCCAGAATTCCACAGCCAGCATTGGTTGAGAAACACTGACCTAGAGTTTCCCTGTCATAAGATGGTCAGCCAATAAATTTATTAAAGAAGCAAATACATAGAAGAACCATTCAGTGGGATGATATAAAGATGCCTTCCATAGCTGGTGCTCCTATGAACTGGTCGGATATTGAACTGATATTCCCAACCACCACAGTCAATGCCCAGCCTATTTCAGAATTCTGGGAGTTGACACCCAACAAATTCAGGGGGTCCCAGATTTGGAAGGGACCTTTGCACCCAGCATCTAGCTCCATTATTTTTGGGATGGCAGAGGTGTGAAAGGGACCCATTTTTTCCCCAGTGTCAAATTTGGCAAGTGATTATAGTCATAAAAGTCACTAATAACCCTCCTGTGGGAACTAAACAATGGTAAAAATGGAGGTCTGAAAAATGTCCACTGTATATGAACAATAAGTATTGGTTGTTTCGCTTTAAAGCATTGCACTTGTTTTGGGTTGTGTGGTTCCCACTGATTTGAACAGCGGTAAAGTAGCTAAGATTCCTCCCCTCTAATATGTACCTTTGAAATACTATTGACAAAAAGAGAGGTCTTTTTGAGAGCTAAAAGTCAGAGCATGTAGAGCTAATTCTCAGCCTCTTTTTATCTAAACCGTTCTCCTTTATTATGAGTGGGTTTGGTAAGTATGTTCATGGTTGCGAAATTTCTGATAGCAGATGGCTCTTTAACACAATCCACTGGGTTGGAGGCAAAGCTAGATACATTTGGACTGGAAATAACTCTCTGTTGAAAAGGAAATTTTGAGGATAATCAACCCTCAGATAATGTCTATATTCTGCTTCTCAAGAGGTCACAGAGAGGGAAGCAACAGTCCCTAGATGGCCTTACTGGGCAACGCGTACTGAGTTAAACCTCCTGCTCATTATTTAAAGAGAAAACACTCATAATTGAATGAATATGGGAGAAGTGTCATCACTTAGGGCCAATAGGCCTCTGATCTCCTTGTCACAATTCCCATTATTTATTTAGTTAGTGTATGTTGAGAACATGACGGAAGAGAAGGAAACATATATACACAATCCACATAATTATCTACAAAAACCTCGATGGGGGTATGTCAGTGGCCTCATAACTGGATGGACAATTCAGTTATCCAGGCAATCGCTTTCGGTGTTGCTTCATGCAGATTTTCTAGGGAACTAGAGAATGCACGTCATGGGCAATCTTGCACAGTATGTTTAACAGTTTGCACATCAGCATCACAATCGTAGCAAGGGAAATCTTTCCATCCCCACTGATAAAGGGCAGTGTTTAATTTTGTCCAGATACAGTGATGCAGATCAAAACCAGGGGGTTTGGTAGAGGGATCACTAATGGTCAGGTCCCAAGAAAGTGCCTTGAACCATTCATCTCTCCAGTCATTCTCAGAATTAAAGTGGGTAGATGTTAAAGCGAATAGCTATTTTCCATGCTGGCCTAAGGGATTCCAGTCTTGTGATGGATTATGCATAATTCCTGTTGGAAAGGGGAATAAAAGAAGGCTGCCTTTAGAGTCAACACCAACTGGGCAGTCCTTCAAATAGAGTCTCTCCCCCCCCCCAGCTTCAAAATAAGGGACAAAGAAGGCTATGCAGATCCAAATAGTCTCCAGATCTCCCATAACTTTATCCCTCAGTCTTCTGAGGTGTGATTCAGGAGTAGAACACACACTTGGTGCTTTAGAGATTCACTTCCAGTCATTGTCAACAATATTGTGTTAGAGTGAGACCCGGAACCTGACAATGAAAGGTAACTTCCATTGCTCCTTCTGCTAAAACAGATGCACCATATGGACATCAAAGCTTGTGCTGGAGCTTTGATATGCAGTTTTAAGGTAATTTCTTAGTGTAAAATATTAAATGGTTGGAAAAGCTGTTTTTTAATTTAACGTCAGGTTTTTTTTTAAAAAAAAATATCAATCCAACCACTTGGCATTCTGTCAGATCAGGTTTCTATTATGTCAAGTGGGAGACCGTATGTACAATGGTAGACATTTTATGTACAATGTCCATTTTTCATGATTTCTCTAATTAACAGCTTATTTATTTCTTTATTTATTTCTGGGCATGTTTTAGCGTATTGCCAATTCTCTCCTGCCAAACTGTATCTCATGAACTCAGCAATGGGCCATTTTCAGATGTCCAAGTTTTTAAGCCTGCTTTTTGGGGAACAACAGCCTTTGCGATTTAGTAAGCAGGTGAAATCAAAAATCTCATTTCATATCTGACATTAATAACTTTCGGGGGAATGAACATTGGCATTTATGTGTGGACCCAAATGGAGTCCAATGTCCTAGCAGCACAAGGTCAGCAGACGATGCTACTAACTAGATAGGAAAATAAATCATGCATAATGCAGAAATCCTACCTTACATGTTAATTAATGTGTGCAATCAATTACTGATGTTACAATATGAGAAAGAAACTGGTTGGGAATGGGGTAATAAAAAATACCTATAGATTTATCTGCTGCTTCCCCCCCTCCCACATTTAAACAAATAGTCTTCAAGCTCTGTGGATGCTGTGTTGAGACATGCTTTGAATAATAAGCATCATAAAATCTAATCAGATTTATAAGAGGAATTGATTGTTGTGGCAGGAAGAGAGGGTAGAAAATAAGCTGAAATTTAAGTGTTAATTTTTATGCTAATCCACAGTAGCTTCATATGAAGCAATTTTGTTCTGTGCCACAAATATAAAATTGTCCCTTGCAGAGAAATGTCAGCTTGGTAGACCTGAAAGCAGTAATTTATTAGGTATGTTTCTATTAGTATGTGTCACAGTTGTTAGCAGGCAATACACACACACAATGAAGCTTCATACTTCTCCTCTAAGTCTCCGAATGTTTCAGCTCAGTGGTTAGAACGTGGGGGCATTAATACATTATCATATACAGGGTGGTCTGTGCCCTGTGGACAAAAGGCTATTTAATACAATTTAATGTCATTCGGAGAAGAAGGGGGGGGGAATAAAGACAGGGAATAAAATGGCATCTGTGTGTTTCACAGTGCACTCATGCAAAAAAAAAAAAAAAAAGCCCTCAGTTTAAAAGGTATGACATTTCTGCCAAGAGACAGAATAAAACTGGGGCAATTTTCCTCCCTAACCTGTTCCCTACTGCAGTATTTTTCTAAATGCTATTAAGTGATCGATTTACACAGGCACTCGATGATGTCATGCATAAGGAGCAGAATGCAGATGACAGCAAAATATGGGTGACAGTGACCTTGTTCCAGTATCCTTGGAACTCTGTCAGATTTACTTCCAGTGTATGGTTTCAAAGAATGCACTTTTTTGGGACAATATCTAGTTACTGGGTAGTGAATTAATAGAGTTAAGGGTTCTGATGCAATTCTCAATATAGGTCAATTACATGCAGCAACATCTGCTCTGTCACGATCATTTGCATAGAGCATTCATATGTTAATGATGCTTCTTTTTACTCAAGTCATATATTTAAAAAAAAACAACAAAATTTGCATATCAGTTTGGATCAGTATATTACAAGCAATTTATCATCTTCTCATTCTTGTTATGAGTTAAGGGGGTTGCAAATGAATATATATATGTGTGTGTGTGTGTGTGCGTGTGTGTCTATGCATGCACACGCGCGCACACACACACACGCACTCGCACAATATGTGCATGCACACATGGACACTCTCCTTGAGTGATGGCTGCTATATTTGAGCATGCTTCTGATTTATACAAGAAACCCCCTTAGTGGGAAAGCTTCCATTTTAAAGCCGCTTAAAGCCTTATAAATCAATAATGACACAGATGGACTGGTGATAATCTATTTAGAATGCCTGATAGCAAATATTGTTGTACAGATGATTAGAGTAGTAACTGTTTTAGCAGCAAGCCTCTCTGCTCTTTGTAAATGGTAAGTTTGAACACCTCCCCCCCAAAAAAAAGTGCACTTAATGTCGGAAAATCTTCTTGCTGAGTTTGGATTGCAAAGGGGAGAAAAAACATGGAGAGAAGAACAAAGAGAGTTTCCAGCTCCTGCCAATATAATAATATCAATTCGTGTTTCTTTAACAAAACAGGTCCTCTTAATGGAATTGTGACTTCAGGTGTAAATAGCATTAAAAGTGGCTCCCCCCCCCACCTCCTGCTTCCCTTTGCCCTGATCTAGCAGAAGGAGGGAGGGAAATAGTAGATAGAGGTTGTCAGAAGTGGCAGCTGCTTGGAATAGTGATAAATATAAGCTTTTATTGATCTGATGAAAATGAATGATCCCAGCGCTATGCAGTATTTAGCTTCTTGTCTGCCCCACGTCACCGCTGGCCTTGCTTTAGGATAGATTGTCATTCTCCTACCCCAGATCTGATTTCGTCTTTAACCTCCCCCCCCACCCCGCTGAATTTCCCTTGACCTCTGCATATTGCTGTGATGTGGCAAATTTGCTACTTTTCACTTTACACCGTTCCTTTTCTTTATTTTCTTTTGTGATAGGGAAGTGGGACGCCCCCTTGGCAATCTGTCAGTGCTAAGCTCGGCTGCATCTTTTCACCGTGTGATTGCTAACCAGACTGACAGTCCTTAAAACAAGTATGCAGTTAAGCTGCTAAGGTAAGATATGCTTGCATTCTTTGCTGAATAACCCCTCCTTTCCTTGTTTCCCTGGCATAGCAGGACCGCTGGATTGCTGCTTGACAATGACTCTTTCTTCATTAGGACAAACTTCTCTCTTCTAGACAGGGGGAGGAAGTTGACTCCTGGAGAAAGTTGACGCCTGGAATTTTGGGTGTAAAGAGGGTAGAGAAGGGACTTTAAAAACGGCCGGCATGGAGATGAAATGATAGAGCACAAGCCTGACTCCTTCTTTCTAATAAAAAGAAAGCATTGGGGCCAAAGGTTTGAAGCAAAGTCTTCACTTGATATTCGAGCTCTATTGCAGGAGTCTTCAAACTTGGTCCTTTTATGACTTGTGGACTTCAACACCCAGAATTCCTCAGCCAGAGTTAAAGTCCACAGGTCATAAAAGGGCCAAGTTTGAAGACCCCTGCTCTATTGAGTCTACATCAGGGGTCCCCAACCTTTTGGGCACCAGGGACTGTTTCCATGGAGAAAAGTTCTTCCGTGACCCTGAGAGTGCGTGGGTTTGTGTGCTGCCTGCATCCCACAGATGGGGCTTTGCTTGTTTGTGTGGACCAGTTGTTGGCATGCCATGGCCTGGTACCAGTCCATGGACCGGGGATTGGGGACCCCTGGTCTACATCGCTAATGCACTTGCAAGGTTCAAATTCATTGGACATAGTTTAGCCTCTCAAGGATCTGGGAACTGACTGATTGTGGTGTCTGCACTCTGATCCTCAGTCATTGTGGCCTTTAGGGCTTACTGATGGAAAGAAAGTTTGTAAATGTCCACAAATCTCAGAGGAGCACCAGAGATGAACCATTCATGCTGTTGCTTATATTAGGTAACTCTCTAACTAAATGTATGCAGGGAAACAACTATGTCAAATTATGTCTTGTTCTTATTGATCCAAGGAAATCTTTTGAAATGTGTTCCCATCACAGGCCTTTAGTATATTTCTGGTGGTATCATTTACTAGGGTGACCCACAGCCACAACAGGTCCTTGCTGCTTTCCTCCTATGCGTATACTCACCCACTGGCCTACAAGCCAAAACCACAACTGCAGGTCTTGTGCATGTGGAGTTAATTTATTCAATCTGTAATAGGCTTTCTTGGCAGACAGGTTAAATTTTGGAAATAGACTATGTCTAACGCTCCTTGAGGTGTAGTAAAATCTTCTACTTCTGAGTAACTCTGCTATTAGTTTGAGTAGCTTTTGATAAACCAAATCAGAGGTGAAGATTGGAAATAGCTTTCCTGAAAGCTGGAGCCAAAGTCATAAATTATTCTGCCCCATCATTTGTTCATATAGTAAAACCATAGATCTTTGCCTGACATTACTGAAATAGAGAAAAAGGAAAGTTAAAAATAAAATGAAGCATTTAAATCTTTGCGGTGGATAACTCTCGGGTGATAATCTAGCGAAGTTAATAAAAGCTGCTATCAATTATGGCTTATTACTAATTGATTAAGGTATTAGTTATTAATAAACATTAGGGTGACAATGACCTCATGGACTTTAGATGAGTGGACTTCTAAGAAGGAAAAAAATCAGTCTGGGAGCAGGGCTTATAAGGTCTTAGAATAAAACTGCTTTAATGTCCCACTATCATCTTTATTTCTACTTCTTTCATTTGAAGCCCAAGATCTATTCATTCTAGGTCCCGGGCTGGTGAGTTCTCATGCAGACAAACCATGCAACTTCAGACTATTACTGGCATTCCACTTTACGGTGTTGTTTTCTCCACTGCTGTGTGTGATACACTCCTTCTTGTTAGGCACATTTCAGTCTTGAAGGAAACTAATCCCTCTTCATATACTTAACTTCAGGAAACTCGCTGGAATTAACACTAAATGATACTCCTGTATTAATTTACTAACTAGACATTAGTGGTAATTCATAATATTATCAGCAGTATGCTTGTAAAACAATTACAGTGGTAACAGTTTATTTAACTGCGCTGTGTTTTGGAGGGCAGTCTTTTAATAAGGTAAATGTTTAGCTCCCTACAGTATGCAAAACCAGTGATCTCAACTGCCAATCTGCTTGGACTGAAAAATTGTTTCCATTGCTTATAAGATTTAGAGATTATGTGCCAACCAAGGGAATTGTTTTATTTTTTTTCACCCTTTGAAAAATGAAACCGAGCGACTGGTTAGGGCCCACAGGGTCGGCCTTCTCCAGGTCCCATCAGCCAGACAATGTCACCTGGCGGGGCCTAGGGGAAGGGCCTTCTCTGTTGCGGCCCCGGCCCTCTGGAATCAACTCCCCCCAGAGGTCCGTATTGCCCCCACCCTTTCCGCCTTTCGCAAACTGTTAAAGACACATCTTTGCCGGCAGGCCTGGGGCAGTTGACACCTTGCCCCAGCCAGTGTATGTTTGTTGTGAGTTTGTTTCGGATGATTGGTTTTAATTTAGGGGTTTTATAATGTATTTGATTTCTATATGCTACTGATTATGTTGTAAGCCACCCTGAGTTTTCAGAATAGGGCGGCCTAGAAATCGAAACAAATAAAATAAATAAATAATAAATAATAATAAAACACAGAATGGGAAGCAGTTCTTGAGTAGGATAAATACTGCAAGACCCCATTGCCACACCTCCAGATCTTGGTTTACAGGAGATACATTGAAGAAGCTGGTACAATTTTTATAGACCTGCTTGCTTTTGCTTTGCTTTTCCCCCGAACCATGCTTTGTTATTATTTTGTCAATGATATGATGGGAGTGTATAACAGGATTTTTGAGAGATCCTGACAAAACTGTGGTCCTCTGGTTTCTTAAAGTGAGTATGTACTTGGAAGAAGATGGGAACTTTCTGGAGGAGTGTCTAGATGGCTTTGTATAGAAAGGCGTCATCTACCTTATCCAGAAATGAGCACCATGTTCATCTGATTTCTAACCAGCCTTGTTAACAAAGTCAGACAGGCAAAGTCAGAACCTTTTCTTGGCTTATGACAATTTCCTGGTTCATACTCTCCTCACAAACAGGTCTTTTTCAATTTTGCTTGGTGGTTGGGGAAACCAAGCAGCGTGCACATTTATGCACAGCCCGTTTCCAGGTAAGTCATAATTTTGGTGTTCTGTGGATGCTTCCATAAATTTCCCACCATCAAAAGCACAGTCCTACAAAATGGATGGTTTGTCCCTGATTTTTTTTAAAGGATTCTTCATCTCTGTATTGAGACTCTACTTTTTCTCTTTAGAGATCTTCATGGCTTACATAGAGTCTTGTTCTCTCTGGTACTCCTAGAGTTGAGGTAGATTAGCTAAAAGATAGTACCAGCTATGAGCCAACTCTATGATCAACTGAACGCTTGAATCTGGGTCTACTCAACAGGCTATAATGTCTATAAAACCATGACTTGAAAAACAATCATGAAGTGATTCCAAATGATGAAAGTAGCTATCTTTTCTTATATTTTCCCCCCCCAAAGAAGTGCTATTTCTTACTTGATAAAGTATTTGTTTTTACATACATTTTCTCTCATGATAATATGGTGATGTTATTCTTATTTGGCTTCTGAGGAAGTGTCAGAATCATTTGCCCATCAAATGTGGATAAACAATTAACTATGACAGGGGTAGGCAACCTTGGCTCTTTTATGACTCGGGAACTTCAACTTCCAGAATTCCTGAGCCAGCCATGTTGGTTCAGGAATTCTGGGAGTTGAAGTCCACGAGTCATAAAAGAGCCAAGGTTGCCTACCCCTAACCTATGAAGAGGTGAGGAAACTGGGAACGTCGCTTAACATTTTGGTCAGAGCCAAGAGTCGTTCAGATCAAAATGCAGGTCTTATTTACTCCCATCTTTCTACTTCGAATAGCTAATAACAATGAACATACAGACTATGTTTTTTTTTTAAAAAAGAAAAGTTAAAATTAAGATTAATTAGCAATTAAAAGCATGACAACAGAAATGCGTCTTGACAGATTTACTAAGTATAGAGAGAATAGGGCCCAAAATGCAACTTTTTGGAACATACAGAAGAGCCCCCAAAGAAATTCCTAGCATGGCAAAGAGGAAGGAGGTCCTCCTGAACATCCCAAATGGGTAAATCTCTGACATTAAGGGTGTCTTGAGAAGGAATTCATGTGTTGATTGATCTTTGTGGACAGACAGGTTCGTGATGGGAGAGGCAGTCCTTCAGTTACCTGGGACTTAAACTGTGTCAGACTTTAGGGCAGTGGTTCTCAACCTTGGGGTCGCGACCCCATTTGGGGTCACACGATGATTTCGCGGGGGTCGCCAGACACCGCGGGCCACCATTTTGTTTTTTTATTTTTAGTTTTTTTATTTATTTTTATTATTTTTTTAATTTATTTTTATTTTTTGGGCGCGCGTGCCGCGCATGCACAGATCCGCCCGTCGTGCCGGAAAAAAAACCAAAAAAATAAAAAAAAACAAAAAAAACCAAACAAACAAAATGGTGGCCGCGACGGGCCGATCCGCGCATGCGCGGCGCGCACGACGGGCCGATCCGCGCATGCGCAGATCCGCCCGTCACGCCGAAAAAAAATTAAAAAAAATTAAAAAAAATAAAAAATAATAATAAAAAAACAAAATGGCGGCTGCGACGGGCGGATCCGCGCATGCATGTCGTGCGCGATGGGCTGATCTGTGCATGCGTAGATCTGCCCGTCGTGGCCGCCATTTTTTTTTATTTTTTTTTAAAAAAAAAATTAATTTTTTTTTTGGCGCGGGGTCGCGGTGCGCATGGGCGGGGCAAGTGGGGTCTCAACCTGAGAAAGGTTGAGAACCACTGCTTTAGGGTTAATTCCAATACATTCAGATGAATTTTATGATCCCTATATTTTGAACAGCTTAGCAGCCCAGTCAAATCACTTCTGAAAATGTTTTTGAAGATAGAATCATGTACTGCGCATTGCAATAGTAAGGATTATCCAACCAGGGTATGGATAAAAAATGCCAAATTGGACCCGTTGGGGATCAGTTGTATAGATGATGATGGTACCGGTACCAACCATCATGAGGACATGTGTTCCATGCCACAGTGCCCGTCTGAGAATAGAGTGACAGCTGAAGATCAAGGAATACTCCCAGACATTTGGACCACACTCCTTGTTCCTGTTCTGTTCAATGTTCTGCAATTCACTTTGTCTCTGTGCCATCAAATTTGAGTTATGATTAACAATCATATCCAATATCCCCCAAATTCTCATGCTAAAACATTTGGACACATGCAAGATTTCATTCTATGGAACAGAAAACCATCTCAGAAACAGTTTCTTATAAGTCCCTAGCATATTTTTTTCTTCAAATCTTTACCTGACTGTCCTCTGAACCTCCTTTCTAAGCTTACCAACATTTCCTATTTTGTTGTTTGAAATGTGCAAACAAGTAATTCCTTTTGGTGTGCCTTGAAATAAAATGTGATTAGCCATTTGAAAATGCAACTTTTCAATCAGGGCTTAATTCATCTGCGGAATCATATTCTTACAAGCTGGAAACAAAATTGACCTTGTTGATGTAATCTGAGCATAAGATAAATGCCTTATCCACTAACAAGCAACAAAACAATGCAGATGTCCCAGCCAATGGCATGTGGGGAAGAGGGGTTGGAAAGCTTTTTCTTATGTGCTGATAACGTTTCAAAGCCTGTATAATCAAGAAACTGAGCAAAAGTAACAGCAGTATATCTTTCACACTGAATTTGATCCCTGCTTTACTTTTTGGCGTGCTAATCAGAATGAAAAGCAAATACGCACCTCTAGATCAGGGCTTTTCAATCTTTTCACCCATTGTACCACTTTTAGGATACGGCAACATCCGAGTACCACCAGTCGCCTAGCAAAGTGTCAAAAACTTGATGACCAAAAAAAAAAAAAAAGGAAAAAAGTGATGAAGTACAGGTAGTCCTCGACTTACAACAGCTCGCTTAGTGATGGTTCGAAGTTACAATGGCACTGAAAAAGTGCCCCCCAAGGCACAGCCAAGCAAGACACCTGCCTGCCCACCCGATGGCACTCTTCCTCCTGTCCGAGGTTTTCATTGTTGTGAGCATTTCTGTTGAGGATTGGCAGCGGGGGTGGGGTGGGGGGTGTTTGGGTTTTGTTCCCCCCGTCTGCTGAGTGGTTGCAGCAGGTTTTGGTCACTTCACATGACCCTGGGACACTGTGACCATCATACATATGAGTCAATTGCCACGCATCTGAATGTAAATCACAAGACCCTGGAGATGCTGCAACATTCCAGCTGATCGGCGCTTCTTCTGGGCTCAGCAGAAGTGCCAGGATCAGCGCTGAGCTCCAGCTGGAGCCTGGCGCTGATCCTGGCACTTCCGTTGAGTCCTGACAGCCCTGAAACTCCAGCCATCTCTCGCTCAGGCTTGTGCGGTGCTGCCACCTGTTCAGCTCATTCCCCTCCCCCGCTACCACTTTTCTAGGATGATCGCGTACTACCTGCCAGGTGCCAATGTACCACAGGTGGTACCCGTACCACTGGTTTAAAAGCCCTGCTCTAGATATTTGAGTTCCTACCGAAGGCCATGAGATAGGTGCCTTCCACAGCTTCGGCTTCAAGCAGTTGTCTCATTTTTGCCAGAGTCTGAACTGCTTGCTTGCAGAAGCCTTTGGGATTTAGGCTGAGAGCCACATGTTTCAGAGCCTTCTTTTCAACACTAATAGAGGGATGACAGAAACAAGCAAGAGCAAACTGAGTGGGCAGACCAGATTGCTTCATTCTTCTCCAGATTGTCTTCTCCATAACCACCCTTGCTATTCTAACCTCTCCTACGTTAGGCAGTTTCCTTGACCTGAAGTGAGCTGAACATTTTTCTTTTGAAGGGAGGGAGAATATAGCTTTCTCTCTTCTGCTTGCAAACTCTCTGATAAAAAGTAAAAGTCCCCCACCCCACCCCTCTTCCTCAACATACATTCTCATGACCTCAGTAAACTCACTGTTTGCTCAGAGAGAACCTACTGTTTTGCTGGGAGATCTTGGAAGCATCTGCCCTACTTGATATCAGAGGAAGTATATCTACATTCTTTTGTTTTATTTTTGTCGTCCCTTCTCTCCCTCTGAAATTCTCTCTCTCTTTTTTTGTTTGTTTGGTTACTCCTTTGCCTCCCTTAATACAGTAGGGAACTGAATATGTTCCTCTTCCTTGAATACATCATGGAATGGAATGCTACTCTAGTTTTCACTCAACAGGAACACATCAAGTTAATGAAAATGCTTTTAAACTGACTATTTTTCTATCTCGTATTTACGGAATGATAGTGAGTGATATGCCCTTAATAAAAGATACCAGCATGTCTGCACCTGCTCTCTTGAAGGTCTATGGTTGGAAGAAGGGAGGGATTGCAGATTGACACCTTTAGGGATAGTGCTAATCTAAGTTTCTAGAAACCCGATTCCTTTGCATCTACATCCAGACCCAGGCAGACTTGGAAGTTACAGCACCAGAAAAAAAAATGTAAATGTTCTTTATTTATACCTCTTAATGAGATATTAAATTGATAATTCCAGGGAAGAAATGGCAAATTTAAGACTGATGACTGACATTTAATCTATGACTGAACATAGAATGTAGAATAATAGAATTGGAAGGAACCTTGCAGGTCTTCCAGGCCAACACCCTAGTTTGATCCATTGCTTCTAGTCTTTTCTTCGGGTGCTTTGGAAAATAAGTTGACCCCCTCTTTTTTGTGGCAGCCCCTCAAATACTAGGACACTGCTATCATATCACCCCAGTTCTTCTTTTCACTAGACTAGATATACCCAACTCCTGCAACTGTCTTCAGATATCTTAATCTCCAGCCCCCCCCAATCATCTTTGTTGCTGTTTTCTGCACTCTCTTGGAGTCTCAACATCTTTTGGATATTGTAGTTACCAAAACTGGATGCAGTATTCCGAGTGTGGCTGTACTAAGACTTTGTAAAGCGATAGTATTTCTTCACATGATCTTGATTCTATTCCTCTATTAATGCAGTTTAGGATTGCATTGGGTTTTTTGGCTGCTGCCACACCCTGTTGGCTCCTTTTTAAGTGATTGTCTGTAGCAGAATGAAAAGCTGGCAAAGAGACCGGCTCTTTGTAATTCCTCTTGGACAAGGAGAGGACTTAAGATCACCCACAAACACTCCAGACAGTTGATCCTTATGGGGAGACTGCAAAATGGTGGTCTCAGATGGGTTTAGAGCTCTGGGAAAGGATGGCTGCTTGCTGACTGTGGCTGAATCACGAGGCTTTGAGGATTTGTTTACAGAAAAGCATTTATTCTTTTAGCATCTTTTAGTTTGTAATTTTTTTTATCTTTTTAAAAATTGTAATGTTTAATAAAATTACTATAAAAAACTGAGGAGGAGTTAAATTATATATATAAAAAATGAAGGTGGGATATAAACAAAGTTCCATAGAAAGGTTAATGGCAAAGTCCAAAAGATTGAAAAGCCTAGCCAAACGGCATACAGTATGAATTTGGGGAAAATCAAGAAAATTCTAACAATTGTTTCAGTAAAGAAGAGGACATCTTTTAGCTTTTTAGACAGGTTGCCTATATATTCACAAGCTAAAATGTGCAGCTTTACTCAAACAGCAAACTTTTATATTTTTTGGGGGGGCGCTCTTAAGAGGTATCATCCCAGTTTCTGACACATTGGGAACGTCTTTTACATTCCATGCCAGAAAACCCCCAAGAATTCCCAAGAAGGAAGCTTAATACTGTCTGAAAGTTACCCAATTTTGTTCTTTTCTCCCAGATCCAAATGTATGACTACTTTATAGTGATCCATTCTGAACATTTTCCTTACTATATCATAGTTTTTATGGTTTGTGAGCCCTAACAGATTTGATGATAATCATACAACTCAATAAACATTAGTGATGGATGCGATTATTTAATATTTTTAATATTGGTCCAGTAGGATCTCCCTATAGAAGGAGAAAGTCATTGCTTCTTGCATAATAATAATAATAATAATAATAATAATAATAATAATAATAATAATAATAATAAGCATTGACAAATTCGCTATTAGTCAATTGCAAAAGGCGGCTTTATTAGGAACTGCTTCCATCCTGCGATGAGATCTGTAATACCATCAAACATCCACATCTGCCTATCCCAGGTCCTGGGTAAGGACTCGATAGGTAGACAAAATGCCAAATCCAGTCTGAACATCTGGCTGACTGTGTGATGATCCATAATAATAATAATAATAATAATAATAATAATAATAATAATAATAATAATAATAATAATAATAATAAAGTTGGGAGGGATCTTGGAGGTCATCTAGTCCAACCCCCTGCTCAGGCAGGTAACCCTATACCATTTTGGATGAATAGCTGTCCAGTCTCTTCTTAAAAACTTCCAGTGTTGGAGCATTCACCGCTTCTGGAGGCAGGTTGTTCCACTGGTTCATTGTTCTAACTGTCAGGAAGTTTCTCCTTAGTTCTAGGTTGCTTCTCTTCTTGATTAGTTTTCATCCATTGCTTCTTGCCCTGCCTTCAGGCACTTTGAAGAATAGCTTGACTCCCTCTTCTTTGTGGCAGCCCCTGAGATATTGGAACACTGCTATCATGTCCCCCCTCGTCCTTCTCTTCATTAAACTAGACATACCCAATTCCATCAACCTTTCCCTATATGTTTTAACCTCCAGTCCCCATCAGCCTGGCAAGTTCCACTGATGCAAACAGAAACTTTTCTCTTGATACACGAAACATGAAGACGTCTGTCTCCAATTTATGTACATGCACAATTACTAATTGCAAGATTATATGTTGCATGGGAAGGGGATTTGAACTGACATCCTGATTAGATTAACTCCTGCAGGGAAGAGGCATTAATGGATGGTCAGATGTTAAATTCATGGCTCCCAGGATCAAATCCACGGAGATCATATGTTTCAGGTTTGCATATCTGTGAGAATTGGTCAGATAGTAGAAACGCATACACAGATGGTTTTAGATCGTGTCTTAGTTTAATTAAAGGCAGGGAATTAAAACGTCATGATATACTGTAGTGTTGCCTTATATCACTAGCAGACAGTGTATGAACATGTAGAGAAAAATGAAGCACTCCATAGATTTGGTGTTCTTGCTGCCTGTGGAGAACGTGGCCATTCTGTTTATCCTTCCTGGAGATTCGCAAGTATTTAAATTTGTCTACAGTGGCATATTTTCACTTTCCAGTGACAAATTAAGAATCCAAATATTGATGCATGCCAATGAAAGAGCATAGAACATGAGCTACGTGTGTCTGCACAGAAGTTGTGTCATTCTAAATGACAGGGAAGACCATTCATTTAACTTTGGTCACTGGGTTTGCACCTTATGCTCAACCATGATATGGTTTCTCTGCTTTGATAAAGCAGGAGGCATGAATCTGACTTGTTGGGGCCTTCTCAGCAAACTGTAGTTAAAATAAATTATAGCTTAGCGTGACTGTGAAGCCAGCTGATGGGTCACACCTCACACTTCAGATCCATGGTTCTCAGGGAAAGGATCATGGGAATTGCGATTTCACTGGGTTTTAGCCTGACACGAGGGATGGGAATATGAACCCTTTAGAAACTGCTGGACTACAATTCCCTTAGCCATACCATTGGGGCTGCTAGGGGTTGTGATCCTCCACCATCTGGAGGGTTCTCACCTTTGCTATCCATCAACCTCTATGCATGACCAGAAGCATTATTGTTGAATATCTATTCTGCTGTCCACCTCAAGCCTGGAACAATAATTGCAGAATGCACATTTATAACATTTTGATTTTCCTTCACACCTTTTTCAAAATCAAGCCCGGTTTGCATGGAAAATTAAATTTCCCTGCTACAGGAACAATCTGCCTTATGTTTAGACATTTTCCAACAATTCACCTTTCCCAAAGACTAAGAAAAGGATAAGGAAAAAAAAAAAAAGAACACAAAGCAATTCAGCAATGGAACAATGATGCAGTGATGATCTTATGGTTATTATTATTACATTGTGGTTGGTTGCGCAGTCAGCCAGATGTTTATTCTTATTAGTGGTGTGCAGAGTTCTTGCTTGGGTGCCATTGTGGAGGTAGAAAAAGCAGCGACCTTTCCCACCCACCCCCTCCTGCCATCTAGACATTCGCCAATCACGGTTACCCTAATTAATAATATGAGCTGAGACATTGTGTTGCTGGGTTGATGGAGGGCCCCCGGTAACTAAGCGTTCCCCTCTGCCACGCATTCCTTTCTACCAGATTTCTGTGATATTAATGGTGTATGGTAGGGAAAAGCAATGTGTTTTATTCTCGACGCTAACCCTGCTGTTATCAAAGTAACTTCCAGCTTATTAGCGACAAAAGACTTTTATCCTTTGTGCTGCCCTATTCGCCACTGCTTCCTGAATTAAACTCCTGTTTCCTGTTCTTTATATGCATGACCACATCTGGGTAGCTTGCTCACAGCCCCACTGCTTAATAACAATCACCTTCCCTTTCAGTCTCTGTTGATTGTTTCTAATTCACTCTGACAGATAGTGCCTGACAACTTGCCTGCGTTTCCCTCCCTCCGTGACCTGAAGTTACTCACAGCACTTATAGAGTCTGTCATTTTTAATATTTGATTTCACTTTAAGTTATGTATTTTACAGAGAAGATGAAACCAAAGGGAAGAAAGGGAGGGGAAAGAAACAGGGAGGAAGGGGAGAGGCTTTTAATAGAATATAAATTTAACCCTTCTGATCAGATGGCCCGGTCTGCTGCAAAGAGGTAGGGGGTGTGCCTTGTGTCGTTGACAGCTAATTTTATAGAAAGGTATTTGGACTTCCCTCCTGAAAGAAGTAACTGGGGGTGGGTTGAGAAGATAATGGGCCAAACCTTTAGCACCTTTCCTGCCACTTCCTAGCTTAAAATTTGGGATAGATAGATAGATAGATAGATAGATAGATAGATAGATAGATAGATAGATAGATAGATAGACAGACAGACAGACAGACAGACAGACAGACAGACAGACAGACAGACAGACAGACAGACAGACAGACAGACAGACAGATAGATAGATAGATAGATACCTCAAATGTAAGCTAGAAGGTGATAGGAAAGTGTTCTGTGGTCATTTGATATCCATTTATGACCTTCCCAATTGACTTTAACCAAACCAATGGAAGGAACCAGATTTGCTTAATGTGCATATGATTCATTTAACAACTGCAGTGATTTGCTTAAACAACCATGGCAAAAAGGTTGTAAAATCAGGCACAACTTGCTTAACAACACCTTTGCTTAGTAACAGAAATTCAGGTCCCAATTGTAGTTGTAAATAAAGGAATACCTGTACGGTTACTGAATACCTGTACGGTTACTGAAAGTAGGTTTAGGATGGAGTTCGCCACAAGTTACTTATGCCCTTTTCTAAGGGCTTCATGCCTAAATGATCCAGACAGAAAGGTAAAGAAGCTGAGTACAGGATGGGAAAATTGCATTAGAAAAGCAATTTCATTTTTTCTCTCCTCTAACAAGTCTGAGTCACTCCTCAAAGAAATAGTTGAGGTGAGATTGAGTTAGTGAAGGGAAGAATAGAATGGGAAGGAATGGAATGGGGTAGGGTAGGGCAGAACAGAACAGAATGCAGAGTGGAGTGGAGTGGGATGGAATGGAATAGAATATGGAAATGGGACTAGAGTAGAGTAGAGTAGAGTAGAGTAGAGTAGAGTAGAGTAGAGTAGAGTAGAGTAGAGTAGAGTAGAGTAGAATAGAATAGAATAGAATAGAATAGAATAGAATAGAATAGAATAGAATGTTTGACCAAATGTGATTCGACACACAACGAATTTGTCTCTTGGGGTTTAGAATGTTTAGAAGATGCAGTGATGTTTCGAAATATTGATGAACATAGGGTTTGGCATTCTTTCCAATGTTTGGGGGGGAAAAAAGAGAGAGAAGGGCCTCTCTCCAAAGTCCTGGGAGTTAGATCATTCAGAAGAAGAGATAAAATGGGAACTTGCTATCGAGAAAACCTCATCCTGGGCTATCTATTCTCTGTAGGACTATGGGGAACTTGAGTTACCCGTCTCCTTCATTTCTGCAGTTTGCCCCATTAATTCAACATTCCACACAGCCATGATTCACTCAATCAATACAGGTTTCTCTGTGTAGTCGGAATTTACTAGGCACATATTGCCCATTACCTGTGGCAATCTTGTATCCCAACCCTGTTATCTGTGAAGAGCAGGGGTACTTAGTCCCAGATTTTGGATGCAATTCCCAAAGCAACTCTGCATGCCACTGCCAAATTTCAATGCTTAGCCCTTGAGAAAAAGAAAATGTTATTGCACCTGTGGGCAACAGTTAGACTCACTGCATTTAAACCATTTCATTCCAATGATCTTTAAAGGTAAATTAAACCATGCATGGCTTTTTGTTTGGTTTTACCTTTTCCTTTCTGTTTGCCCCGTTTAATTTTTTGGGCGTGCAGCCCTTGGCACAATGTTCATTGGGCAAGTGTGTCTCAACCCACCAGATTGTTGGCATGAAGGAATCATGACCTCTGTAAGTAGGGATGGAAAAGATGTCAGCTTGAAACTCTGGGAAACCTATTAGAGATAGTTTTGAATTGGTAGACTTAGTAGAAAGAAGCTTCCAATATCTGCCTGCCTGCCTGCCTGCCTGCCTGCCTGCCTGCCTGCCTGCCTGCCTGCCTGCCTGCCTGCCTACCTACCTACCTACCTACCTATCTATCTATCTATCTATCTATCTATCTATCTATCTATCTATCTAGCTATCTATCTAGCTATCTATCTAGCTATCTATCTAGCTATCTATCTAGCTATCTAGCTATCTATCATCTATCAAACTTATATGCCACCCATCTCATAGGTGACTCTAGACCACTGACAACTGACAAAACACCACTATAACAATAGCAACAGCGTCTTAACTCGCATACCACTCCATAGTGCTTTACAAGCACTCTCTGAGCAATTTACAATGAAAGTATTACTTCAATTGGAATAGTCCAACCCCCTGCTGAAGAGAAGACCTTATACCATTTCAAACAAGTGACTATCTCTTCTTAAAAGCCTCCAGTGATGGAGCACCCATAACTTCTGAAGGCAAGCTGTTCCACTGGTTAATTGTTCTCACTATTGGGAAGTTTCTCCTTAATTACAGGTTGTTTCTCTCCTTGATTAGTTCCATCCATTTGTTTCTTGTCTTGCCTTCTGGCGCTTTGGAAAATAAGTTGACCCCCCCTCTTCTTTGTGGCAGCCCCTCAACTATCGATATACTGCTATCATGTCACTTCTACTCCTCCTGTTCTCTAGACCAGCGGTTCTCAACCTTTTCCGGGGCTCGACCCCGGTGCACACCGTGCAAGCGCGGCACAACCCCAGCCCACATCGCGCAAAAAAGTGGCAGGCCCACACCGCGCATGCATGGCGCGATGGCCTGCATCACAATAGGAAAAAATGGCCGACCAAAAAAAATATGGTGGACTGCGGTGCTTGGCGACCCCCGTGAAATGGTCGTTCGACCCCAAATGGGGTCACGACCCACAGGTTGAGAACCGCTGCTCTAGACTATCCATATCCAATTCCTGCAACCGTTCTTCATGTGTTTTAGTCTCCAGACCTTTAATCACATTACTTGGTTTTCTCTGCACTTTTTCCAAAGTCTCAATATCTTTTCTGTAATGTGGCTACCAAAACTGGATACTTGTATATTGCCCCCAACAATCTGGGTCCTCATTTTACCGACCTCGGAAGGATGGAAAGCTCAGTCAACCTTGAGCCTTATCAGGATCGAACTCCAGGCTGTGGGTAGAGTTTGCCTGCAATACTGCATTTTAACCACTGCACTACAGGACTGTATATAAACATGGAAACAATACATAGTAACATTAAATTTAGTTCACTAAAATTATTATTTTAGGGAAAAGGAAAATGGTAAAATATGAATGTAGCATGTCTTCTCTTCTTGATCTATTTTTTTTATTTATTACATTTTTTTGCCACCCATTTCCCCTATAAGCTGACCCTGTGTATTCTTTGAGAGATTTGCACAAAAAAGTTGCATGGATGTAAAAGTAACCAAAGTTGTGGAAATGTATGCTCTGGTTATACTCACTAAAACACTCTTTTTCATGTGTAGAGTTCTCTGTGAAGTGGCTAGTGCTCCATTTATTTGGCTAATAGCTAGGATTTTTTAAAAAAACAATCACATGCTTTCTCTATCACCATTTTTTTTCTTCCTTTCATTTTTGTAGGGAGGTGATCACAATTGAGGAAAGTGGCAATATCCCTATATTTGACATAAATTAGTGGTATTATTATGCTTTGGAAAAGATGTATAGAACCAAAAATTATTTCCTTTGCCATCATGATTCTTATAGCTTTCTTTAGCCAGATATATTGAGATGAGTAGGGTGGGTCTACAAGAATCCCAGCAACTAAATGTTTTAAAATTCAAACAAATATGTCCCTGAGCATATTAAAATTTTCTTTCTAATACTCTTCCTGTGATCTGGTGAAAACAATGGATCTTTTCCTGATAAACAGGAGGTCTATATCCAGTTCTTTTCCTAAGCCTTTCCTGAATATTTATCAGACTGGGAACCATCTCTTACAAAAAGGAAACATCAGCAAGATGCAGTGACTCTAAGGAAGGTGAGGGGATATCCAAGTAACTGAGAGGTGGGGTCAAAAAAATCCTAGCCAATGGAAAATTTGTAACTCCAAATTGCAGCATTTTTTTCTGGAATAGCAATTGAGCCTTGTGAATTGGCTAGTTGCAGAAATGCTACCAATGGCAAAGCAGAATATAGGATCATGGTTTCAAACTTGGATTGGGACAAGCTTTATGTATGGATGGGTTGGAAGCTACTAGCCAACTCAATCCATCTTAATCTAGCTTCTGGTTGTTGGCTGAACCCAACAGAGGCTCAAGACTATGGTGCCCTGATAGTTAGTGTGTAGTAAGACTTTGTAATTGAATAGATTGCCTTTTAAAATGGATTGCTTCCAGTCCAGACCTGGAATGAGATGGGTGTTTTATTTAACAAAATAATTACATGTTTGCTGAAGACCACTAGGGAACAACTTGGATACTCTCAGAAGCCCAGCCAGGAAAAAAAAAAAGTCCCTACTCCTTGCTTACATTATATGACGTATGCATTCAATTCTTAATTCATCTCTGAACATTTCTCCATTAACTGTTTACATAAGACTCTTTAACGGTGCCTTATTCTGAAGTGAGACTGAATTCTCTTTCTCTCCTTGCATGCAGGCAAACTGAAATAAACACTTGACTGGTGATTAACACATGGAGTCACTTATGCCTTATGTCTGGCATTTATACAAATATCCATTGATTACAGGCATAATCAGTTTATTACGATGCATTTTTGTTGTCCAGTTCCATGGGCTAAAAGCAAAAGGGGGTAGTTTTCCAAAATGGGCATGTCCCATATGTGCTTTTGTGATAATGGTAGCCTCTCTGTAGCCGTATAATTGTTGCGATAAATAAACGGAGCATACAGTTATGGCACTTTCACCTCCGTTCTTCTAATAAATCTTCCAAAGTAGAAACTTTGTTCTGGTGGACACCGAGTACAAATCAAAGGAAAGAATTTTGAGCTACATAAAGCTTTTGTTTCCATCAGACACTCTTCTACCAATGTATTAGAGGTTCTAGACACTGAGGGAGTTAGCTGGAAAACTGACAGTTTATTTTATTTTATTTTATTTATTTTATTTTGTTTTGTTTTGTTTTATTTTATTTTATTTTATTTTATTTTATTTTATTTTATTTTATTTTATTTTATTTTATTTTATTTTATTTTATTTTATTTTATTTTATTTTATTTTATTTTATTTTATTTTATTTTATTTTATTTTATTTTATTTTATTTTATTTTATTTTATTTTATTTTATTTTATTTTATTTTATTTTATTTTATTTTATTTTATTTTTTTTATTTGGACTTATATGCCGCTTCTCTCCGAAGACTCGGAGCGGCTTACAACATATATAAAACAATATTCACAATCTAAGTCCAAAATCTTAAAAAAAGCATTAAAAATAAGAACCCGACACACATTCATCATTCACACAACAACCCACAATCATCCCCAGGCCTGCTGGCAAAAATAGGTTTTAAGATTCTTTCAGAAGGCCGGGAGAGTGGGAGAAGCACGGACTTCAGGAGGTAGTTGGTTCCAGAGGGTGGGCGCCACAACAGAGAAGGCCCTCCCCCTAGGGCCCGCCAGATGACATTGTTTCGCTGACGGGACCCGGAAGAGGCCGACCTTGTGCGCTCTCACCGCTCGCAGGGAAGTATGTGGCAGAAGACGGTCCTGTAAGTATCCTGGTCCAATGCCATGAAGGGCTTTATAGGTAATGACCAACACTTTGAATTGCGCTTGGAGACCAATAGGCAACCAATGCAGCATGCGGAGAGTAGGCAAAATGTGGGCACAACGTGGAAGGCCCACAATTGCTCGCGCAGCTGCATTTTGCACTAATTGTAGTCTCCGAACACTCTTCAAGGGTAGCCCCATGTAAAGAGCATTGCAGTAGTCGATCCTCGAGGTGACAAGGGCATGTGTGACTGTGAGTAGAGACTCCCGATCCAAATAAGGGTGCAACTGGTGAACCAGGCGAACCTGGGCAAATGCCCCCCTCGCCACAGCCGATAAATGATATTCCAATGTCAGCCGTGGATCGAGGAGGACACCCAAGTTGCGCACCTTCTCCGAGGGGTTTATAACTTTACCCCCCAGGGTAATGGAAGGACAGATTGAAATGTCCGTGGGAGGCATCACCCACAGCCACTCTGTCTTGTCAGGATTGAGCCTCAATCTGTTTGCACAATGGCGTGAGCTCCTGTTACAGGTAGGCCTTGACTTTCAACCACAGCTGATCCCAAACTTTCTGTTGCTAAGTGAGACATTTGTTCAGTGAGTTTTGCCCCATTTTGCCACTTTTCTTGCCACAGTTGTTGAGTGGATCACTGCAGTTGATAAGTTAGTAACCCGTATTTGTTAAGTGGATCTGGCTTCCCCATTGACTTTGCTTGTCAAAAGGTTGCCAAAGGTGATCCCATGACCTTGGGACACAGCAACAGTATGAACCAGTTGCCAAGCATCTGAATTTTGCTGATGTGATCATGGGGATGCTACAAAGGCTTTAACTGTGGAAAAAAATGGTCCTCAGTCACTTGTTTCAATGATGTTGTAACTTTGAATGGTCACTCAATAAATGGTTGTAAGTCAAGAACTATTTGTACTTGCTCCAGCTCCTGCCAATCTAGCAGCTCAAAAGCATGCAAATGCGAGTAAATAAGTAGGTACCACTTTGGTGGGAAGGTAACAGCATTCGATATGCGTTTGGCATATAACCATGCTGGACATATGACCATGGAAGTGTCTTTGGACAATGGTGGTTCTCTTTCCTAGGAAATGGAGATGAGTACCACACCTTAGAGTCGGACATGACTTTTACCTTTACTGTACAACTCAGAGCATTGCCTTCCTGTAGAGCAGGGGTTCTCAACCTTCGCAACTTTAAGACTTGTGGACTTCAACTCAGCTTTTCTGGCTGAGGAATTCTGGGAGTTGAAGTCTACAAGTCTTAAAGTTGTCAAGGTTGAGAACCCCTGCTGTAGAGCATGAAGTTCTTGGGTGCATGAAAATCTGTTCAGTATATATCTTGAAATCACCTGTGCCAGCTCTACCAGCATAATATATCCTGTGTTTATGAATATGGAGAGTTAAAAATGATAATAGTATGACTGCTGTGGCTGTGAATTTTGCATCTAGGAATAAAAGAACAATAGATTGATTATGAACCAGAAAGTAAACTGAGCCGTGTCCAGCATCTGATTCAAAGAAGACACCTGTGCTTTGAAAGCAACATAAAAGAGGTAGGGGTAGCTCTTTTCCTCGCGTGTGACATGAGAGGCTCCAGTTACTTACATTTCCGTTTGCTGCATAAGTAAAGCCTCTCTTGCCTCTCTTCAAGACAAGACAAGATGCGGCCAATTCTGGAAGTGGGCTGAGGCTGTAACTAGGAAACAAAATTAAACATAATTTTATGCTAGTAAACTAAGCAAAGCCATAGCATCCTGGATTTTCTCAGAATTCAGCTGGCCAATCCAGTCTGCAACGCAAGAGTAAATAACACTTTGATCTGGTGATTAAAAATATACTCTCCAATTGTGTTCAGATAGATGAGTTATGAGTACTTAAATTGGCTTTCAGAGGCGCGAGGCTGCTGTGAAATTTAACAGGGGGATGAAATGCTGAAGAGGCAGATCCTACCTTAAGGTTTTTAAAATTTCAGATCCAAGAGAACTACTTTTGAAGCAGTGCAAGAGGTCTGTAGGGAGAACATAAACTTGTGGTGAGAATGGAACGTCATAGATGCTTCAACTACCTTTCCGTTGGTCTTTAACTGCTGGTCTCTAAACTACAGTTCATATGTAAAACAAAGTAGGAGTCTCTGATAGTAGTTAGGAAGCTAGCAGATTATAAAGAGTTTTGTTCTGCCGTTAAGTAAAACTTTTTGTACTATCAATGTGTGTAATGAATTGTAATTTAAGAGAAGAAAACTATTCTAAAACTATTCTAAAAGGTGGTGTTACCAAAAATATTTTTATTACTATTGGTATACTAGACAACCTCAGCCCCATTGGGTCATTATTTCAGAGACATTTCTTTTCCTAGACAGAGAAATAGAATGACCAAGGGCTGGTAAAGAAGCAAGCAGGACTGATCTTTGACTTTCTGCCAGCTTCCACATTGAGTTTCTTTGTGGGAATTTGGCATGAAGTATCACAAATCTTTCCTTCCCCTTCCCCTTCCAGCAGGCAGTAAATGGAGTAAGTGGAGGAAGCAAGGGATTGCAAGACTGCCTGGGAAACTGTCGCAGAATGTTGAAAATGAAGACCATGTGACCATAGCAGCAGTGCATCAGCAGCCAGTAGCACTGAAGCAGCCACAACTGTCGCAAACTGCATTCCTTCGGGAGTCATGGGTCTTGGATTTTAGACACATTCTGTAAGCTAGTCCATTTGTGGTACCTTGATTCAAAAATTGTTATCCTATCACGTACCATTTTAGTCCAGTTAAACATCATCACAACAACAATTTTAGTAGTATGTAGATAAAGTCATGGGTGTGTGTGTATCTGAAACACAAAGCAGCTGGACATTTTAGCTATGAACTGGATTCAATTAAGCTCATCTCTATTCTATCTACAGTGGGGAAAATGGCCATAATTAGAAGACTGGGGCATAGCAAACAGTTACACATCTGTGGTAGACAAATGACCACTCAGTACTGTTTTTCAAAAGACCTAGATGTGTATACACATGTGTATGTGTGTAATTTACAGGTTAGTTCAGGTTTAAAAGAACGATATATTAATTCTTGATCCCATTAGATACGTTCAGTGTACTTTATCATTTTAGCACATACCACTGATTAGTAAATTGTGCAGGAAATAGTAGAGAAGAATACCTACCTATTAATATTCCAAACTAATTCATCAATGCTCGCTAAAATTATTATTCAAATTGTAATGCAATTTAAAAGTATCTCTCCATACATCATAGACAATTGTATCCATTCCTCTTTTAGAACAATTTCATGCATTGACTTCTTCAAGATAGTGTAATGATGTCCAGATGTCCTACCTAGTGCTGTCTATTTACATTTCTCATAATCTAACCTATAATTTCTGAACATGTATTATTTCCCTTGCTGGCTGGTCCACTGTATATAGCTGTAATTTCCAGTGATATTTTCAGCATATAACAGAATAACAGCGTAGGAATGGATCTTGTAGGTCTTCTAGCACAATGTCTTGTTCAAACAGGAGACCCTATTCCATTCTGGACAAATGGCTGTCCAATCTCTTCTTAAAAGGCTACAGTGATGGAGCATCCACAACTTCCAAGGACAAGCCATTTCACTGATCCCCCTAAATCTCTCCTCTCACTGTTAGGGAAATATCTTCTTAGTTCTAGGTTGGTTCTCTTTTTGATTAGTTTCCATCCATTGCTTCTTGTCCTACCTTCAGATTATTTGGAGAATAGCTTGACTCCCTCTTCTTTGTGGCAGCCCCTGAGATATTGGAAGACTGCTATCATCTCACCCCCCTAGTCCTTCTTTTCATTAAACTAGACATATCCAATTCCTGCAACTGTTCTTCATGAACAGTCATATGAAGTTGTTGGTATATTTCTGCCAGAAATCCAGTATGGTAAAAAAAAGATGTAGGGCCACATTTTTATGGCATTAATTTATTGTGCTGAAATATGTATGTTGGATGAGTAAAAGAGAACCCATTGTATAAATAAATGACAAGCATTCTTGGCACTACTTTTCAGTTCAAAGAGAGATATTACAATTTTTTTCCAAGACTATTTGAAAAGAATCAGGGTTTCTCTTAACATGCTGTTGTTCTTCTCTAAGCTCAGCTAACTAAGTTTAGTTTAGTTGGTTTGAAGAGTGGCATTTCCCTGAGATGATCAGATACATTTGGGAACATATGCAATTCCTTCACTTCTAAATCTCTTGAGCTGACTTGTGGATTTAAAAAAGAGCAACGACTCTTAAAGGAATTGTGTGAATATTTTCTTGCATAGGGAAAAATCAAGTTGTAACAAAGGGAGATCTTTGGACCATGTTTTCACTGTGGATGGTAGAATGAGAAGTGACACATTTCAAAACTATGCTGCAGCATTCTAGATTTCCTGTTGAACAAATGAATTCTCAAGAGTCTTCAAGTTTGGAGCTTCCTGTTTGAGAAAACAGGATGGTGTGCAAATGGACCCAAGGCAACTGAAATGGATCCAGACTTGTTTATTATGCAATTTGATGCCACTCTTTATTTTTGTTAGTTCTTATTCACCCCCACCTCCAATCAATTTAGCACAATAATTATGTGATATCAGTTGGAAATTCTTCCTTTATTTCCACAATATTTTACCATCCCAATTCTTCAAATCTTACTTACTTCTTACGTAGGTCAGTTGCTCAAATCCAGCATAGATGGACTTTGTAGCCCATTAATATTCTGTGTTGTTCATTTTATAAGTGTTTATCTTTAATAAGCAACTGAACATGGCTTTGCCAAAAAAGAAAGGAAGGAGACAAAATGAGGATACCTAAAATCTGTATAATTGCTTTTTAATTTCAAAGTCCAACCCCTTTGTGTTTATATAAAGGTAGTAGTATATTTCAGTACTTATTGCTCCTAGTGCTCTGTGTAAAAAAAAAATCATTCATTTCAAGAAGCTGTTATGGTATTGATTTTGGTAAAGACTTCCATTAACTGACCAATCTAAATCTCATAAGTGATGTCAGGATAGTTATACATTTGCTTGCTTCGCATACTCAGCCATTACGTTAGAATGCAGGCAGTGTCAGAATACGGCTGTTAAATTATTTCTAAATACTGCACCCCAAACAGCTTAACAGTTCTGCAGTTTGAGACTTACACAGAAATGACAATCTGCCACCCCTTTGTTTTTTAAATATTAACATTGTATTGGGATAGTATTTTTGGAGTGAAAACCTGTGGCACGAGAGGATAAGTGAAATAAACAAAGGCAGCTGGGCTGCATGAAATAATGGAACAATAAGGGCCTTACAGCCGTTCTCATCACTCCAGTATGTTAATTAGCATTCTGTTGTGGCCGCAACCCTGAAAACATGTAATCTGCATTGGTATACTGTACAGCTGTGAACACACATTTTTTTTTGTTAGTCCCTTGAGTTTGTCTTGCCATTGGCATATGTGTCCAGGCCAAAAGTCAAACCATTCCTACTAAAGTAACTGCTTGAGAAATATAATCTCGCCTGTATTTTGCCTATATTCACCCATGATGCAATCTATGATGCAACCATGGGACAGCCAACACTTCTATACTTTCTTTGCTTTAATCTTGCTTTGATTTTATAGGTGGCACATGTTTGGGGCAGGGGGGTGAATGATGAGTCCATATCGAACTTGGAGACCTCAACGATGCCTCAAGAAAGCTGACTGTTGAGTTAAAATGGACATTCTGTTGTCAGCTGTGGCTTGGGTTGATATTGTTGATGGACATGAGGAATGGAAAGGTGGGTGGGGTAAGGATGCAAAGTAAGACGATGTCAACAGGACTAAGGTTGTCTATTTCTTTTCCCAGTGTTTGGAGTGAATTTGGAGATTTGCTACAGTTTTCAAGTGTCAAAAAGGTGGAATATTTTCAACCATCCCATCATTAAATTAGGATGGTTTTCTGAGGGCCACATAAAAGGGGATCAGACCTGATAATATCTGCCACCTCTATAATGTATATGATCTATAATCCTAGCAAAGTCATGTTGGGTCAAAATCTATCTTCTGCAAACACAGCTTCTTCTTCAGGTAATATGTTTGAGCTTACTTTCTTAAAAGGTAGCCAAGCCTGCTTGGATGTATATTTTCTATTACAAAACTCTTCCTCATTGTGTAGCTGTTTATGCAAAGCTTTGAAGAGCTGCTTTGCTTTTAAAAAGTCCTGTATGAAGCATTCTTCCAAGTTGCTTTGTGAAGTGATACTTCCCCCCCTTTTAAAAGTGAACAGGTAACGTAGCTTTATGCTCCTCTAAAATCCTCAGTTTTAGTAACTGAAACTGGCTTATACACAGGTAGCACATATTCTTTTTTCAATTTTCTGATCAGCTTCTAGAAGAGGTTTCAAGGAGACATAAAGTGGGAGATTCAAGGAGATCCCTCCGAGCTGGCTATGTGGTGTTGTTCCTCATCAAATCACATTATACCTTCGGATCTGGTCTCCACTACTTCTAGTATGAAAGATCTCCTATAAGAATTGATCTGGATGTCTGTCTTGTTTGACGCCCAGGAACAAAGTCTTGATGGGATAAGTTATCCCATATCACTCTCATGTGAGTTTCACCAAAATATTCTTCTTTTACTTTTCTTTGTAGCATCACAGCAGTGGGTGCAAAGAGAACACAATTCAGGTTCCTTCCATTTGAAGGTCCACATTCACCCAATGGATCTGCTTCCTCTATCACAATAATTGGGAAAGGTAACTCCACATATGTGCGCCAACTCTTGAATCTACAATAAATCACTGCATGATAAGAATAATTAAGTCAGAGCCTATGATCTGAAAAGTTAATAATATTGTTATTATGTAGCCTTCTCTTATCTATTGCCCTACCCCTCCAGGGTTTATTTGTAATATGTAATGCCTAAAATTTCCAGCCAGCATTCCTATAGGCATTTGGGATTTGAGGTCCAAGTCTTTGAAAAAGTACCAGGATGGGAAGGTTGATCTATAGACTTTTGCCAACAAATTCATAGGATATTTACCAAATAGAAGAGAATTATTGTAACTCAGGTTGAACTGAGGGGTTTTGAGTGCTGTCTTGATTCTTGCAGATATTTCATTACACTGATATGTTACCATTGGATAATGAAACGTCTGCAAGAAAACAAACCAAGCTCAGAGTCTATGGAGATTCTCAGTCACCCAGGTCATGGTGGTCGCAAAGGTGCTTTTTCACAAAAGACAACCAGACTTTGTTTTTCTTGGAAGATGTTTTGTTTTTTATCCAAGAAGCTTCTTCAGTTCTTCACTTCTTCAAGGACCCCACAGTCATTAGGTATTTGTAGTGCAACATTCCTCAGTTGATTTATGCTTAGGGAATCAGCTCCATAGAAATAAGGATGAAACACTGTAAAATAAAATGGCAATATTGTGGGAAATAAGTGGAAACCATCTATAAAGAGCTAGAAAGCTAGATGTGGGCCACTTGTCAGATAAGAATTTATTCATCTTTTAAAACAGCGGCTGGATTTACAAAATAATTGGAACAAGTAGCTACTTCTAAAGAGTTACTTTTCCCCACCCTTTTGCCCTATGATGGATTTTTGAATGAAGTAATATTATTTTCCTCATTCAAGATGCCTTTTCACAATAGATAGGCAGTTGTCAACACCATTCATTGGGGCCCATTTATCATCTCATAGTGATGATTCTCATGTGTTCAGGAAGACGGGGATTTTTTCTCTCTCTCTCTTTGAGAAAATGGTGCTGCTCTTGGGTGAATACATCCTTTATCCATACTCAAATGATAACAGCGATGACTTAGTTCACATTTCTGGGATAATCTACTTCAAACTTCATCTTGAAAAATTACTCTTGCTGTGCGCAACACACAAACACACACCAACATAGCATAGTGTTTAAGCCATTGTGTTCATCTAAAGTCATTCTCCTTCTCCCTCCCTCCCCCCCTTTTCTCTCTCTTAAAAATAATGAATAAATTGTTTGGTGATTGTGATGGAACTACATGCTCACTTGAAAATAAGATGAGAATAAGGTTGGGGAGGGTTCTTAACTCTTTTATTTAGGATACAGCTTTTTAGTCTGATAATTAGATTTGTAACCCTTTTTTTCTCTTTTGCTTTTAGTGAACTACTGTAAAGAATACCCCAAGACTTTCCTATTTGAATTTTTATCATATTACATATGATTGTAAGTAAGTAAGTAGCAAGATAGTAAGGCATGCGTGTGCAGACTGATTTTTAGGGTCAATTATTGACATTCAAATCAAACCAAAACATCTTTTGTTTTCTTTTTTTTTCTTGTTGTAAATGGAAAGAACATTAGCGATTGTGATAAACATTTCTCCCTCCCTCCCCTTTTCTCTCTCTGAATTTGCCTTCATAGTTTTAAAAGTATCCAATTAATGGGAGGATTTTACACTCCAGATGTGGCCATACTATAAGAGAGTCTTATAAATGCTGAGAAAGTGAAGGAGAGGGTGAGAAAAAAAAAAGAAAAGACCCCCCACCCGCAAATCCTAGCTTGGAACCGCAGGAGAACGAAATCAAGAGCACACCTGGGTTTGACAAAGATTGCATTTACTGACTGCTGCGCTATCACATTACAGAGACAGACCAAATCTTTGGGAGCAGCTGTAGAGAAAGGCTTGGCAAATCGGTATGCAAAAAAGCAGGGCATTGTTAACTTAATCAGATGCCTAGGAAAAAGATGTGCCAGACCAAGGGGGTGATCTATAAACAAGCAGGGAATCCAGAGACCCTTGGGAAGTGAAGGGTTGATCCCTCCCCCCCCTGCCTTTTCTTAAAGCTCTATCCTGAATCAAATTATTACTATTATTATTATTATTATTATTATTATTATTATTATTATTATTATTATTATTATTATTATTAGTGTTATTTTAATCCTCTATCTTCCGTCTTTCTTCCCCGAAATAAAGATGTTGCTATTCAGTCTACATTTCATTCTGGAATTGTATCACGGTCTGAATTTGACCTGCTGCATAACACACACAGATAGAACAAGAACTTCGCTTGAAATGCTCAACATTTGCTTTTATGTTATACTCTAGCCGGGGTGTGTCCCTGGGTATCCATCTCAGCTGAAAGTATCCTCTTTAAAATTCTTTATCCCTGTTACTTTTTTTATATATAAAAAATGGGTACATACAACTTCCTTGCCGTGCAATTAATTAAAACAAGCAACTATTAGTATACCAAATATAATCTGGATTTAGTAGCAATTTTGTTTTTGATAGTGACAGAGCCAAGATTTTTTTTTTAAAAAAAGAGAAATGATATGCCCCATTAGTTCAAATGATATTACCATTAAAATATTCAGATTTATTGGTGGAAGAAAGAAACTGTTGTTTATTATTATTTTCTTTTTACAAATATATTCCCCATTATCTCATTTGGGGGAAGGAAGGAAGGAAGGAAGGAAGGAAGGAAGGAAGGAAGGAAGGAAGGAAGGAAGGGAGGGAGGGAGGGAGGGAGGGAGGGAGGAAGGAAGGAAGGAAGGGGTTGCATTTTATAAACTGAAAATGCCTAGAATTAATTCTGTCTTCAAGAGAAGTTTCAGTCACCTGTTATTCATGTTCCCTATTAATGTTAATGGGGATATATGGCAAAATTGACTTCATCTTTAAATCTAATATCATAAAAAATAAAAGAGTCATGCTATTTAATCACCCACAGCTTAATAGTGCCTCCGTTGTTTACTGCCTTTTCACTAATTGCTCTGTACTAATGTGTTTTTGTGTGATTTCCAGTAGTGCTAAAAGAACAGAGATCCATAACCAATTAAATATAGTATTTTATGTTAAAATATATATCTGTTGCTGGCCGCAAATGAACTGAAGAGAGCGCCAGCGTTGTTGTTGTTTTGGTGTGTTTTGTAGGAGCAAAGAGAAGGTTGGCGTGAACCATAATCTCTCCGTTTACATGACAGCATGATGATATTTACAAACAAGGGAGCAGACTCAAGGAAGTCGAAGCATTTTTGTGTTCTTCTCTTTTTAATTAGCATTTGCACCTCTCTTTTCTATAATAGTTTTAGTCATCCAGCAGTATCTGGAAGGCAAGAATGCAGCTGTGCTTTAGAGACCACGGTTTTATCTCTTTGGGTTTGCTGTCCACAGATTGAAGGAGATGGTTAGAACCTTTGGTCTTGAATCTGGCTATCTTTTATTTATTTATTTATTTATTTATTTATCCCAAGATGCTTTTTTGAAAAGGCAACTGGACTTTCTCAGGTTTTTTATTTCTTCTTTCTTTTCTTTGAAAATATTTCGCTTCTCATCCAAGACACTTCCTTCTTGGACCTCAGGACTCACACGGTATAATGTGATGTTGGCACTTGGTTGCTGGTGATTGGTCCAACTTTGAAGATGCAAGAGTGCAGGCATCAAGAATAAAAATGAACAGCAGATCAGGTCAATATTAGCTAAGAAGTTGGATTATTTATTCATTACTCACATTTCTAAGTTGTGTTCAGAGTCTGGAGAGCATACAGAATTAAAAACAAAAGTAAAAAAAACAACATCAAACAGAACAGAAAAGAAAATGGCCATTCCCATGGAACATATATCCACTAAAATCTCGGCAAAACATCATCCAGAGAGAGCCTGCATTCTGGAGAAAGAGCCTTCAATACATGTTTAAAAGATAGCAGGGTTGGGACCGAATAACATTAACCAAATTAACAGTGATATGCACATCTCTAGTCAGACATGGGTGAAATGGTAGGAATGAAGAAAGATCATGGTTTATGTATTATGCATCAACAAAAATGGTAGTGAACAATTCCTGGGATCCTAAGTTAAAAGGTAGTGATTCTCTGTGTTGGGAAACTGCCAGCTAAGCTGGAAGGAGGGGTAAAGAAAGGGCCTAACTTGGGGTCATTGCTCTGCCACAAATGGCATAAGTTTGATGTCCCCCAAGATCCATGAAGCCTTATCTGGTCATTCCCAGGAGAAGACAAGCAGTTTGGAGAGATTCTTGTAACATAGGTAGTAAACAATAAAGTTACTGATTTTGTTCACAAGTGACTCTAGCTGTTTGCATCTGACACTGTGGTAGTTTATGAGTATGCTGAAATTTTCCTTTATTTCATCAATTGAGGGTGTCTGATAGCGGTAACTTTTTAAATGTCTCATTATGTTCTTCATTGTGTTATTATTATTTGCAGTAATCATACCTTTTCATAAAGGGCAAGCAGTATACGTTTCCCAAGGCAAACAATAGTAATAACAATAATGCTAGAACATTAAAAAAACATCCATATCTAAAACACCATTTTTATTTAGTCTTCTGAAATGAGCAGAGGATCCCTTGACAGCATTCCTTGCTCCGTGGGAAAATCAAAAGCCACATTGTGCAAAGTTGTGTGTGATTTTATGCAAGGCAACTTATCTTATGAATCTGGATCAAGTTAAAGAGCAAACAGATTGAAGAACCAAGATTGAATTGTTGCCTGGTAGACAAGTCTGGGAACCAGAAGACATTTCTTACCTTCTTGAGAGAGAGAAAATGAGATCAGTTAGGACTGTGGTAATTCAGTAATAGGCAGTGGTTAGTGCATAAGAAACATCGTTAGAGGTTGGTGAACATAGGATGTTTGATTTGTTAGCCAACCTGAAGGTATTTTACAGTGATGGAACTTCAGTCTTGCGTTTCTTGACTAAGGCCAGTAGCTGTGTCACAATTCTTCCAGGTTTTTTTTTTTTTTACACTCAAATGTGCCTGACATTAAGATGAAATAAAACAGAAGTTTGGCTTATTGTGAAAATATATAGCAATTAAATTGCATGCAGTGGAAGATCACAGAGAAAGATGAAGAGACATTTTTCACAGTTATGTTAAATTGCCCACAAAGACAGGATCATCATTGCTAACTATAGCAGTCAAAAGAGGGGCAGCTTTGAGTGGGGGATGGTAATAAATAACCACAGAATGATGATGTTGGAAAAGAGCAGGCAGAGCCTGGAGGGTGGAGTCAAGTGAGCAATCAGCCTGGAGTCCTTATATCTCCATATACAGTCTACGTCCCCTTAAATTCCATTGACTCTTGTCTAGCACCAGTTTAGTACTGACTAGATTCTTGTGAATAGGCATGATCAATAAATCATCTTAACTGGAACATAATTCATGCTCCCAACTATTCACACCTGACATGTCACCTTCCTTGCTTCTCTGTGAGCTTCTGACATGTTTAGACCAGGTGTGGTTGGGTTGGCTCCATCAAGGGAATTACTGTGTTTTTAATATCAAATTCAGCATCAAGGGGTCTGGGCTAATAAAAATAGTGCCTTTTATGACAGATAATGCATTTTCAGTTATAATATCCTCTTAATCAGCAAGGGATAAATACGTTTTTGATAAATCCCCATTTATATTTGGGGAGGTGTGATCTTGAGCACCACTGATGGGTGATACCACCAGAGAGAAAATTGAGGTGTCTTTCTATCTTTTCCTTCTTTTGTCTCCTCTTTTTCTTTATCCTTTCTGCCAGGGTGCTAGGAGATGGACAAGTCCCTTATAGAGAATTTTGAATTAGCAGGATTCCGTTTGGGTCGGTCACTGGGACCAGAACTTTAGTCTTCTGAAGTTTTGGAGTCAAGCTGGAGCTCATTCTTAGGGAACTTCTCTCTCACCATTCCAAAAGCTCGGAAGACTAAGCCTCTGGTCCCAGTGACCAGTCCAGATTGGATCCTGCAACATTATCCTGGGACATGTCTATTTACCTTCTTCATTCATGATTTTGAATTGATCTGAGATGAGTCTGAAATTAGGGGCTGCTAGTTCCCTACTTCCAGTTTATGAATTACACAGAGAACAAGTTATATCCAGTTCCCACAGAGCTGTTCCTTTCCTGACACCTATTGGTAAAGAAAATTAATGCTTAGGATGGATATAGAAGCCACCATTGCAAGACCAACCACGCTTCTGATTTAAAACATCTTTCGGTGGTGAAAGCTTGAGTCCCAGTTCTTGCTTTATTTGATTGTCAATGAGATTCTTTCTTTCTTTTTTTTTAACGGATCATTTGCAAAACTTTAAAAGGCACATCTGTTAACCCCATTATTTCACATGCTTTATTTGTATAGTCATCAATTGAGCATGTCAAAATCCATGCCATGGGTTGTGGTATTTGTAAGTGTAAGATCAGCAAGCCAACTTTGAGAAACCAAACATCAATAGCAGATAACTTTTTGTTCGCTGTGAGGATGCCGTGGTCCATCTTGGCTGAAGTTTTGGAAATTAGACCTCAACTAGATTGGATGGACTGTGACCAATGAACTGACTCAATGTATATTTATAATATGTCATGGACTGTAGCTCAGAGGTGGATTACACAATGTACAGTAGATGACCTCATGTTCAATCTCTACCATTCCATACTTAATTTTCAGATAACTGGTGCTCAGAAAAATCCCTGTCTAAAATCTTGGAAAATTGCTGTGTGACAGGGCTTCCTCTAATCAAATAGGGCTACAATCACTTAAGCAAACTTAGAAGAAAATCCACTATTTGAAAATGTATTTGTTAAAGAAAGGATGCTATAACCAAAAGAATTTCAACCGCTACAGTGATTCAAAATGGTGGTTCAAACCTTCTTGCATTCTGTTTTTCTTCCTGCCTGCCTTGTGTCTCAAACTAGTGGTCTCCTCTTTTCAGCAGGCTGATCCATCCTTTGCTTCTAGATGGGTCAGATTTGTTCTCGTCTTGGTTTTTTTTTTTTTACTTAGAATGTGAGAACTAACACACTGTAGGTTGAGTCAGTCAATCTGATCCATTTGGCACTTCCATTAAGTTTCCTCTCTTGCAATTTGGCCAATATTCATAAATAGCAGTCTACTTGGTTTTCATAATTCTGAGACACTGATAGAAGAGAGTATTTGTAGTTCAAGGTTGAACTCTGGGGGTACTTGGGAGTCTCTGATGAGGTTGGGTTGGGTTCTTTTTTTTTGAAGATGTTTCATTATCAAGCTAGTTAACCTCATCAGTGCTAGTAACTGCATTGCAGAGTAGACTTTGCAAACCCTACTCCCTTACTAGCACTGATACGCTAGTTGCGTCCCTTCCTAGACCAGGACTCGCTATGCACAGTTACTCATGCCTTCGTCACTTCCAGGCTGGACTATTGTAATGCTCTCTACATGGGGCTCCCCTTGAGGTGCACCCGGAGGCTTCAGCTGGCCCAGAATGCGGCCGCGCGGGTAGTGACAGGAGCGTCGTGGCGCTCCCATGTAACACCGCTCCTGCGCGAGCTGCACTGGTTGCCGGTGGTCTTCCGGGTGCGGTTCAAGGTGTTAGTGACCACCTTTAAAGCGCTCCATGGCATCGGACCCGGATACTTACAGGACCGCTTACTGCTAGCAAATACCTCCCGCCGTCCGGTACGCTCCCACAGAGAGGGCCTCCTCAGGGTGCCGTCGGCCAGACAATGTCGACTGGCGACCCCCAGGGGGAGAGCCTTCTCTGTGGGAGCTCCAACGTTTTGGAACGAGCTCCCCCCCGAACTCCGTACGATGACGGACTTACGCACCTTCCGTCGGGAACTGAAAACTTTCCTTTTTCAACAGGCCGGCCTGGCATAGAAGCTCCGGCTCCAACCGGGTGAAAATGTTTTAGGGGGATTGTGCAATTTTTAGGATTTTTGTAATTTTTATGATTTTAGGATTTGTATATATTGGGTTTTATAGATTTTATGGCCTAATTTGTTTAATTTATTTTTAAATATTTTAATTTTGTACATTTATATGTTTTTTAAATTTTAAGGCTGTAAACCGCCCCGAGTCCTTCGGGAGAGGGGCGGTATAGAAATTTAATAAATAATAAAATAATAATAATAATAATAATAATGATGATGTTATCCAGTTTGGTAATGAAATGTCTGCAAGAAAACATCCAAGGTGAGAAAGCAGTAAGGATCCCCTGATTCTGAGATACAATACTATGGGCATACATGTGAGCAGCAAGGGGGCCTAGTGGTGAAGACATTCATCTCCCATTAGGAAGGTTGAGAATTCAATCCTATGTAGTGGCAGATGTTCCTCTTTCTTAGGGCGCAAAGAAAAAATATCTGCTGTGAACTCTATGGCATCAGGAAGGGCATGTAAATGCTCAGCAACATCCAGCCACCCTGACTCTACCTCAAATTAAGGGATTACAGCGTCATAAAAGTTTTTTATGCTATGGAAGTAATATAATAATAACAATAAAGTTGGAAGGGACCTTGGAGGTCATCAAGTCCAACCCCCTGCTTAGGCAGATAACCCTATACCATTTTAGACAAATGGCTGTCCAGTCTCTTCTTAAAAACTTCCAGTGCTGGAGCATTCACCGCTTCTGGAGGCAGATTGTTCCACTGGTTAATTGTTCTAACTGTCAGGAAGTTTCTCCTTAGTCCTAGGTTGCTTGCTCTCTTTTCATCCATTACTTCTTGTCCTGCCTTCAGGCACTTTGGAGAATAGCTTGACTCCTTCTTCTCTGGGGCAGCCCCTGAGATACTGGAAGACTGCTATCATGTCTCCCCTCATCCTTCTCTTCATTAAACTAGACATACCCAATTCCATCAACCTTTCCTTATATATTTTAGCCTCCAGTCCCCTGATCATCTTTGTTGCTCTTCTCTGTACTCTTTCCAGAGTCTCAACATCTTTTTTACAGCATGGTGAGCAAAACTGGATGCAGTATTCCAAGTGTAGCCTTACCAAGGCATTGTAGAGTGGTATTAATACTTTGCGTGATCTTGATTCTATGCATGTATAAATCAATGGGTGGGTTCCCGATGGGAAACTGGCTTATCCCAATTACAAGAATTAAGGTTGGCTTCTTTTCAAGTTGAGTAGTGTGAACCGGACTCCCAGAATTCTGAATTCTTATCTCATGGCATTTTTGGACCCTTACTCGCTTCTATTTTCAAAGGCCAGAGCAAGCATCTGATGACAATAGGAAAAATCTGCTGAACTTAGTAGAATTTCCACGTACGTGAGCAATAGAATATACTTATGTTCTTTGGAGGTTGTTATAAGGATTAATTAATTAATGTTTGTACAGCACTCTGGATGTATAAAGTGCAGTAGAAGTGCTTAGCAATATTATTATTAAGTCCCTGTGCATCACTTATTTACTCTTAATATCTGAACAGAGTGTGGCTTTTGCTTTTGTGAACTAATAGACCTAAGGAAGGGAGAGAGGCATTGCTATGGCTATGGATCCAGGCAAATGTTGGATGTTCCTTATAACTAGCAACAACAATAATAATCAGGTGAAGAACAAAGTACTAGTTGGCAAAAAACTGTGCGTCCTTGGAAGGTTTTTTTTTTCTTTTGCAAGTTTGCAGTTTACAGTCTTACTGAGAAGAATGTTTCTCACTTAGATCAGGAAGATTTGCATGGTTAGGCAGTAAGTGTCACTACAGCCATAGTTGTGAGAATACAAGACACCACCAAGGGGGCTGGTAGTAAGAGATTTCCCTTATGTCTATGAATGATGTGCATATGGTCTCTGTTATCTCTAACTTTTTTTTTGTTTGTTTGAAAGCAAAGTTAGGAAAAACCTTTACTTCTCACTCCGCCAAATTATTAAAGGTACTCCTCGGCTTACAACAGTTTGTTTGTAGGAGCTGTGGTGCTGCAGTGGTTAGAATGCAGTATTGCAGGCTACTTCTGTTGACTGCCAACTGCTGATGGCCAGCAGTTTGGCAGTTTGAGTTTCGCTGGCTCAAGGTTGACTCGGCCTTCCATCCTTCCGAGGTTGGTAAAATGAGGACCCAGATTGTTGGGGGCAAATAGGCTGACTCTGTAAACTGCTTAAAGAAGGCTGTAGAACCCTGTGAAGCAGTATATAAGTCTAAGTGCTACTGCAATTTCTATTTAGTGACTGTTCAAAGTCACAACTCCACTGGAAAAAGTGACTTATGACCATTTTTCACATTTACTACCATTGCAGCATCCCCATTGACATGACGACAAAATTTGGAGCTTGGCAACTGACTCATATTTACGATGGTTGCTGGGCTCCAGGATCATGTGATCACCTTTTTGGACCTTCTGACAAGCAATATTTTTCCCTATTCCAACTTCAAGTCATTCATAGAAAGAAGCATAATGTCCCCAGACCTAAGAGGAATCTATCTACTTCAGCTTTCTATTCACATTTAATTTAATTTAATGTTAATATTCACATTTATATGCCGCCCTTCTCAGAAGACCCAGGGCGGCTCACAACAAGATACAACAACAATTTTAAAATTAACCACACTCATACCATATACAAACACAATCAATTCACAGCCGCTGATGGCGGGACACTCTTAGGGCCAAGGGGCAGAGCACAGCTCATATGCCCCAAGCCTGTCGGCATAGATGTGTCTTCAGTACTTTCCGGAAAGCTAGGAGGGAGGAAGCAGTACGAACATCCGAGGGAAGCTGGTTCCAGAGGGCAGGGGCAGCAACGGAGAAGGCCCTTGCCCTAGGTCCCGCCAGATGGCATTGTTTAACAGACAGGACTCGTAGGAGGCCAACCCTATGCGCCCTGACCGGTCGCTGGGATTCATGAGGCAGAATAGTGGCCAGCCAGTCATCTTATTTCAGTCATTAATCAGCACAGCAAAACAAAAGACTCATAATTGATTAGAGTGAAACAAGGCATAAAGCCCATGGAACAACACAAGTACAACATGGTAAGTTAAGGCTTAAGAATGTGGGGCATAAAAACTAATACAGCAAAGTAGGCTACGGTTTTGATAAGCCTACTGGGATTGTTTTACAGAATTTGTTATTGAATAATAGGATAGTATGGTTAATCAAATGCATTGGGGGAAACCCACAGGTCAGAAAGGAACACCACAGTCAACACTCACTCAGGTTTCACAGCAACAGTTTTCCTCTGTCTCAAAATCAAAGCCCCCGTCACAACTCATTTTTTGGTGATCAGCTCAAAGGATTTAAAATCTGGGCTCCACTCACTGGGTTTATCAGAGCCCTAAAATGGGTGTCTGTACCACCAAGGATTTTTCCATAGGCATCACTTATCCTCTGATTATAGATCCCTCAACATTTTAGACTACCTTTGAATCAATGTTCTAGGAACGCTTTGCTTGATCAGTGCTTGAGCAGTGATGGTTTCTTCACAGGACAATCCTATACAAGAGAATTGAACTGATTTTCTCTGCTTTTTGAGATTCAGGATTGATGCCCTGACTTCACTGGACAACATGGTGCCAAATTCTGCCTATAGAAATGAGAAAAGAGACCTTCAGGACTCAGAGAGATGGCCTTTCTTTACTACAATGTGGCAAAGGTTTTATCATTCCAAATTATCAATATTTCGATAAGTTGATATTTTATCTTTTGGCTTTTTGTGCAATCTTTTCTTCCTAGACATGCCTCTGAGTTTCATCTTAAAGAGGCATTTACCGTAAACAAATGCTTGGAGACCCTTTCTGTTATTTGTGGTCCATGTTAGATTTTGGCATCCATCTAGAGGCTTTCTCCCCTTGCTGTCCCAAATTCCTTCATCTCCTTCTTGCTTTAATGCTCCAGCCTACTGTTGTGAAAATACTCTGGCTGTGGCAATTAGAATTAAGCTGCCCATTCGGAAACGGCCAACTTCTCCATCGCTGCAGGTTCTGTCCATTTCCAAATGTTTTTATTTTTTTACTTTCCCCTGGACTTCTGAGGCATGTACAGATTGATCGCCCACAGCAGTCAAGAGAAGAAGCAGGTCAGGCCATTGTACCTCACCTGAATGCTAGCTGAGCTGGTGAAAGGATGCTCTTTACAGTTTTCCTTATTCCCACCAACTCTAAGCGTGTGCTTGGAAAGCAGCTGGGGTCTAGCCCTAGGTAACACGTAGGAGTGTTGTGGCTGCCAAATGGTGCCCAGACACAGTGCGAATGTAAGCAATTAGCAGAGGCTACCCTCCTGTAGTTTGATTCACTTGGTGTGTGCCCTGCACATTTTTTGCAGCTGTGACTCAAAACTGGGAGTCTCCTTGTGGCCCATAGACAGCTGCTTCACTGGGAAGCCAAGAGGAAGCTCTTTTACTACAGAGCCAGATGCAGCTGGGCTAAGCTTTTCTCAGCTGGAATGCCCCCCCCTTTACATATCTTGCTCCAGCTTTTTGCAAAAAGAGAAGAAACAAAGAACAATACATCTGAAACCCTTTCTGCTAATACCTCAGCACACCCAGAGCTTCAGACACAAAGACCTCTTTAACTCGTGACCCTGTACATCGATGACATTAGCAACTGATGCAGCCTCTGCCTCTAATATTCTTCAGTAAATTCCAAGATATTCAAAGAGACCCAATCGAATATATATTATAGATTTTCTCCTTTGAACTGTATTTGACATTTCAGAAAGCCATTAGGCTGAATTGAAGGTCCAAGTCTGCCGAGCAAATATTTGCAAATAGGAATTGAAATATAAATATCAGATTCACAGGTCAAGATTTGATTCTGTCTTTGGCATTTGAGTCTCTCTACTTCAGGTCAAACTGGGGCTTACTGTTTACTTGTGAGTAAGTCACACTGCCTTGAGAGTTCAAATCCTAAGTAAATATGCAGAAGATTGCAGCCTTACACATACTTCAAAGAATAAATAATAGTAAACTTTCAATCAGGATCTGCCTACAGGTAGTCCTTGGCTTACAACCATTCATTTAGTGACTGTTGGAAATTACAGTGGCACTCAATAAAGTTACTTATGACTGGTCCTCACGCTTACGAGCACATGAACAAAGTTTGGGTGATTGAAAGTTGGCATGTATTTAAAACAGCATCTTAAGGTCATGTAGTCACCATTTGTGACTTTCCCAGCCAGCTTCTGACAAGTGAAGTCAATGGGAGAAGCTGGAGTTGCTTACTAACCAAGTGATTCCTTAACAAATGGAGTAATTTGGTTAACAATGAAGGTAAAAAAATAATAATCATAAAATCGGGTGTTACTCATTCAATAACCTTGTTTAATTTTGGTCCCAATTGTGATTGTAAGTCAAAGGCTACCTGGGATCTTTAGTTTGGGTTAATTCTATACTTTGGAGTTTCATCGGTAAGAAATATTTTATAATTGGAGAATTTGTATGTTCCAGTGGTTTTAGTCACGGTGATCTATAGTTGAAGATAATGGGCATAAATAATGGATAATATTTGCTCTTATGGGACCGCCTTCTGCCACATACTTCCCTTCGACCGGTGAGAGCGCACAGGGTCGGCCTCCTCCGGGTCCCATCAGCGAAACAATGCCGTCTGGCGGGTCCTAGGGGGAGGGCCTTCTCTGTTGTGGCGCCCACCCTCTGGAACCAACTGCCCCCTGAAGTCCGCGTTTCCCCCACTCTCCCGGCCTTCTGGAAGAATCTAAAAACTTATCTATGCCGGCAGGCCTGGGGAGGACTGTGATTGTGTGTGAATGATGAATGTGTTTGGGGGGGTCTTTTTAAATGCTTTGTAGATTTGGTTTTAGGTTGTTTTTTTTTAAACGCTGAGATGTTTGTTTTGTTTATGTTGTTAGCCACTCCGAGTCCTTTGGAGAGGAGCGGCATAAAAATCTAAATAAATAAATAAATAAATAAATAAATAAATAAATAAATAAATAAATAAATAAATAAATAAATAAATAAATAAATAAATAAATAAATAAATAAATAAATAAATAGTTGCCAAAGTAGTTAGTATGGTCAGGGTCAAAATGTGATTATTTTTGCAGCTTGGGCTGGGGTTAGGGGGAATTTAGGGTCCCAGGGGACATCATAAAGTATTTGTAGAACATATAAATATAACTACTTGATTTGGGAAGTAAGAGTGTAGATCCTGCAAATTAGCCTGAAAGTTATCCCTGCTATTATGTTTGGAATGATACATATGTAAGTATGCATGTAAGCATTCTCGTAGCTTGAGATACATCCATCCTGGTTGTAAAGTGGATTGAGAAATGAACACAAAAGGGATTGAAGATAAAATACATCACCAAGGAGAACAGATGAGTTTAAGAAAGCCAGATGCAACCCCAAAATGTAGGAAGTCATCCAGAAGATCGGTGGTCATCTGACCAGTGGAGTAGACAATTGGAAAATACTTTTTCCCCTCCATACAGAGGGCAACACAACTCTTTTCTTTTATCTTCTTTTGCTTGAAATCCCCCTTCTGCACAATTTCAGATTGTGATTCAAATTCAGATTACCCCAAATCAGTTTTCCTGACTAATAGAGGTTTATCTGCGTGCAGAATCTTCTTAGTCTACGTGCATAACCCAGACTCCCAGATTATGTTGGACTTTTGAACAGGGAGTGGCATTTCTTACCTCTTATTTCCTTCTTCTTTTTTCTAATGGAATTCCATGGAGAGGCTGTCCTCTGGAGATAGTTATTTGCCATAACTAATGGACTTCAGCTTGTTTTACAATAGGAATCTCCCATGGCATGACAGAAAGAGTCTGCCTCTAGAGGAGGTTACTTAGTGTCGATCCTCCTTTTTTATTTTGGTGATGAGTGATGCCGTTTGTATCTTGTGTTTCCCTTCACACCTCCCCCCTTCTCCTTTGTAGGTATGTAATATTAGAATGAGTCAAACAATGATTAAACTGTAGACTTAATGGCGTGGTTGCATGCCTAATGAAAGATGCAAACTTGAAATAATAGCAATAGCACCTAGAGTTATATACTGCCCCATAGTGCTTTACGGTGTTCTCTGAGCAGTTTACAAATGTTAGCATATTTGCCCCCAACAATCTGGGTCCTCATTTTACAGACCTTGGAAGGATGGAAGGCTGAGTCAACCTTGAGCCCTGTCAGGATTGAACTCCAGGCTGTGGGCAGAGTTTGCCTGTGGTACTGCATTTTAACCACTGTGCCACCACTCAGGAAATTTCTCCTTATTCTATCAACGAGGAGGCATTTCTTGACTCTGATGACTGTTAAGCAGGGGAGTAACTATTTTTTCTGAAGCAAACGACAACTCCTACATCTCTGGAGGTTTTCAAGAAAATTGAACAACCATTTGTTCAGAATCGTACGTAATATGTGTTTAACCCTTAGAAATAGACCATGTCCAGAAACAGACACGACAACAGTTCCAAGAATATTACTTTATTGTTACCAGATATAATAACCGAATCATGAAAATATGACAGAATTTACCTCTGCTCCCTGTTACACTGATCCGAATCAAGGTGGTATTATTTTGAGGGTTTTTTTTCTCGCATTTTCTTCTTCCTCAGAACTGAGTTTTTTTAAAAAAAACATTCTATTACTTGTTCCTGCATACCTTCTTCAAAAGCTATCTTCACATTCCTCTATAAAATGCCATTGAGCTGGATGCATTTAATCTTGTGGAGTCATGGGTTTAAGAAGACTCATCCACAAGTGTAAAATATCTTGGTTCTTTGGATGTCCAACTTCAGCTCCCTTCAGATATCTATAACAGCATATCAGGACTCTGTTTACTTCTGTTCTGCAGGGTTGTAAACCGAAAATATATTAATATAGTTTTTATACTGGAAAAGATAGGGGCATTATGAGGATAAATTTGTTAGCACTTGGAGTTCAATAGACAGAAGTGCAAATCATTGTTATTATCTCTCTCTTTATACATTTTTAAATAGAACATGATAATCATCTTTATGAATGCTACATTATTTATAAGGGTCATTGATGTTTGAGACATTTTTGAGCCAACACCCTCATTGGTAAATAGACTTTTAGTATCAAATATAAGACACCCAAGCACATCTCTTTTCAAAAGTCAGTGGGGGATGCCATTTATTCCAAATGTAATGAGTCAGTGTGCAAGAAAGGGTGGATAGTCGTAAAATTGCATCCCAGCTTGATCTTACAGTCTGGGTTGGCAAGGTAAGCAGGCATTTAACAGTCCCAGACCACAAAATGTAAAAAAAAACAAAACAGTAAATGTCGAGAACGATACAGGCATGCTAGTAAGAACTTCGATTGGCGTGAGCCTTCCAAAAGTTACCAACAGTCTGTGGAATTTTGTAAATGCTTTTGTTTTAATAGGACTCTACATTTAGAGATGTAATGCCTTGGATGTAAATGTGTACCAACTGCCCATTCAGCCTTTAACAAATGGAGCCTGAACATGTGAATGTCTGCTGCATTAGAAAGCTTAATGTGTGATGTCATATGAGGTTATAGATAACCAGTAGGCTTCTAGTCCTTGAATTAGGCTCTGGTGTCCTAGGGTGCCTTGACAGAGGGAAAGAATTTAAGATCATGTGAAGTGTTAGTACTGCTGTATAATGCCTTGGTAAGATCACGCTTGGAACACTGCAACCAGTTTTGGTCTCCACAATATAAAAAAAGATGTTGAGACTCTGGAAAGAGTGCAGAGAAGAGGAACAAAGATGATAAGGGGTCTGGAGGCTAAAACATATGAAGAGCAGTTGCAGGAATTGGGTATGTCTAGTCTAGTGAAAAGAAGGACTGGGGTGACATGACAGCAGTATTCCAATATCTCAGGGGCTGCCCCAAAGAAGAGGGGGCCAACCTATTCTCCAAAGCACCAGAAGGCAGAACAGGAAGCAATGGATGGAAACTAACCAAGGAGAGAAGCAACCTAGAACAAAAGAGAAGTTGCCTGACAGGGAGAACAATTAACCAGTGGGTGCTCCATCACTGGAGGTTTTTAAGAAGATATTGGACAGCCATTTGTCTGAAATGGTATAGGGTCTTCTGTTTGTGTAGGGGCTTGGAGTAGAAGATCTCCAAGGTCCTTCCAACACTGTCATGTTCTGTTCTGTCTCTAGACTTAAGAGCAAATTGTGAAAGGGTATTCTATTTCTGTCTTGTTTTGCATTCCATTCATTTTTTGAAAATCTGCCACTGAAATGTGAGCTAATGCCTGTCCATTGTTCTAGAGGCAAAGTCAAGGGCATGCTTTGTTCACATACCTTATTTCCAGATCTCATTGCCTTTTCTGGAGATGAATATTTATTTATGGATGTTGCTCCTACGATACCAGTATCAGAAACGGAGCATCTAAAAATATCTTGGAATTTGGAAAAAAAACAACCAACCAAATATTTCGTACATTTTCATTTGATTGATGGAAGACCAGGAGCTTTAGCCTCTTGCTTGAATCAGGTATCAATACTACACCGTTCTTCTTGCACGGTGTTCTTCAAACTTGGCCCTTTCATGACTTGTGGACTTCAACTCCTAGAATTCCTCAGCCAGCCTCCATTTTGTTTGTTAGATTTAAGACAGGGGTCTTCAAACTTGGCCCTTTCATGACTTGTGGACTTCAACTCCCAGAATTCCTCAGCCAGCCTCCATTTTGTTTGTTAGATTTAAGACAAGGGTCTTCAAACTTGGCCCTTTCATGACTTATGGACTTCAACTCCCAGAATTCCTCAGCCAGCGTGCTTGGCTGAAGAATTCTGGGAGTTGAAGTCCACAAGTCACCGAAGGGCCAGGTTTGAAGACCCCTGTTCTTACATTTCAGTTTGCAGTCCCGGTAAATTCAACTGTTGTAGCTGAGCAACTTTACTTAGCTCCTGTGAAGTTAGCTAACATCCTGGCAAGTTTATGCTTAATGGCTGGGGTGAGGATCAAGCTGTTTATCAGTTGCAGGAGTGTTCACAGTTTAACTTCAAATTAGCTGTTTTCTTTCACACTTGTTCAACGTGGCAGCTTTTAGGGTTTTTTTGCCCCTTTTCAGAAGCTCCCTTTGCGCCCTTTATCTTGGTTGATTTCCGAGATAAAAGTAGGATTTTAAAAAAAAGAAATAACAGGAGAAAACTGCAAGTGAACAAACAATGCTATCACAGCACTTTAAAATAATCAAATATGCTCCCCTCCCTCCTCCTTTCTCTGCATTCTAAGGAGTATAGAAGGCAGTTTGGGAAGATGAGAGAAAAACAAAACTCTATTGGTGTTTTCCCATCAACAGGTATATATGATGTTAAAGATGGAAGGGAAGGAACAAACACCCTTAAAAACATTGTGCTGCTATTTTTGTCCTTCAGTTCTTTATGACAACTTATTTGTACTTAAAGGAATCTTTCCAAAGAGTGAAGAAGCATCATTAAATAAAGACTGTGAAATGTGCAATATGGCTTATTTATTTAAATGTTAATTGGTCCAACGAACACTTCTAATTAGCTCTATATTTGCTTAGCAAAAAGTTTTACAAATTCCAATTGTGAAAAAAGCAGCTATTTTGAGCTGGTAAGCATGTTGCAGCATCAGCTATGATTTTTCTATAGTTCTCAGCCCTTGAAGGCACAATTTAATTTTTCATGTATGCATACTAGCAACGGTAAACACTTGCGAGTGTAAAGAACCTTCTTTAATTAGCAGCACAACAATTAAAGGATTCACAAACTAAATTGAACCCTGTCTCTGTGCTTACTAGCTGAATTCTACCACCTGTCACAACAGCACTTTGTTCAATCTGTTATGCAAAATCATTATAGCAATATAGCTGAGGAAAAAAGAGAGAGAGAAAACAGCAATTATTTCTTACTTTTCTCTTGAATGGGTTATTTTGGGTTAGATTCATGTCAGGTTCATTGAAGCTAACCTTTTGAAATCTGTAACAGCATAATTCTTCTATGGCAGGCTTAGAATTCCTAGATAACTATTTCATTTTACCCTTTCAAGAGAAGATAAGGTGGGCATGTGATATAAGGTACTTTCCTCTGATCATTTGGGAAAAGTATGTGTGTGTATATCTGGGGTTGGGGGAATAATCCAAATCCTTTAATTTTTGCAGCAGACTACTATTTTTTTCTTTGTCAGAAACAGGAAACCCCAAAATCTAATAATACAACAGCTTCCTTTATTATTAAATGCATCAAATGATGTTGCAAAACAGCACTTGCTGGAGTTCGGATTTTTGTTTTCCTGATTTCCTGCAATCTCTCTCTCTCTCTCTCTCTCTCTCTCTCTCTCTCTCTCTCTCTCTCTCTCTCTCTCTCTCTCTCTCTCTCTGTCTGTCTTTCTCTTTCTGTCTTTTGGAAACAGCGTGGGTTAAATTCTCATAGTTTAGGCCAAGCATCAGTCATGGTATCATCTGTTCTAGTCCAATGTATAGTAGCCTCAGCTATTCTGACTGATAGGGAGAAAAAGACAGAGAAGGTCCTGCAACCTTGAAGAACTTTATAGAAATGTTTTTGTGTGTATTACTATATATGGTTTTTTGGAAGGTAAGAGAGGGGGCCAGGAAGACACTTACTGGAATTAGTTTCCAAACTACACATTTTACATGTGAGAATTCTATGTACCGGTAAGTCTGCAAATCCACTGAGCAGTGTGTGTTCATTGTAGATAGAACACCACGTCCTTTAGTCTTCTGTCTACTGTGGCATATGAAACTAACCAAGGAGAGAAGCAACCTAGAGCTAAGGAGAAACTTCCTGACAGTGAGAACAATTAACCAGTGGAACAACCTGCCTCCAGAAGTGGTGAATGCTCCAACACTGAAAGTTTTTAAGAAGAAACTGGACAGCCATTTGTCTGAAATGGTATAGGGTTTCCTGCCTGAACAGGGGGTTGGACTCGATGACCTCCAAGGCCCCTTCCAACTATTATTGTTGTTGTTGTTAAGGTATTATTATTATATAGGTAGTCCACTATTGCGACTAGAACGTCTGTCACTATGTGATAGGATCATGAGGGGAGTTGCATCTGATTTTACCACCATTTTTTGCCAGGCTTGTTAAGCAAATCAGGTTTCTTGCATTGACTTTGCTTGTTGGAAGGTTCCCTGCTAGGAAAGTTGCAAATGGTGAATCATGTAAATTTGGGACACTGCAACCATTATAAACTCACACTGGTTGCCGAACATCCAAATTTTAAACATGTGACTGGAAGGAAGGCCTTGACAGTCATAAGTGCAAGGACCAGACAAGTCATAAGTAACTTCAAATGGTCTTTAAACAAAAGATTATAAGTCAAGGACGACCTGTACCCACGGGCTTTGACTGATATAATGTTGAGTGGGAATGCATGGATCCAGAATTGTGACACTCCCCAGACTTTGTCCTCCCTTTGCAGAATTTCTTTTAATCTATGGGATACATTGGAAACTATGAGTTGCTAGCTGCTTGCAGATTTTCAGAATATCTGTCCGATTGATCTGTGGGTGCAAGCACGTAACTTTAAAACATCTTTTCATATCGTCACTGTGCGCGAGAGCAGGCTTGCTTAGAAAAATTGCAAGCACCTGTGTTGCCTTCCTCCTCCTCCTCCTCCCATTTTGAGACTTTCCCCCAGCACAGCAGAGCTGGCAATGAGGTTGCAGCTTTGACACTGTGTTGGAGGAGATGGGCGGAGAAGAGATAAGATCCAGGTTTTGTCATCTCTGCAGCCACCAGCCAACGGAGAAAAGCAGTCAAAGAAAAGATGGCATTTTCCCTTCAAATGGAGTGGATGGTTGGAAAAAAAGTAATATAGAGGAACAGCAAAGCACAACACAGTGTTGAGGGAGGGAGGGAGGAGGGAGGGAGTGAGAGAGAGAGAGAGGGAGGGAGAGAGAGAGGGAGGGAGGGAGGGATGGAGAGAAAGAGAGGGAGGGAGGGATGGAGAGAAAGAGAGAGAGAGAAAGAGAGGGAGGGAGGGAAAAAGAGAGAAAGAGAGAGAGAAAGAGAGGGATGGAGAGAAAGAGAGAGAGAGAGAAAGAGAGAGAGAGAGAGGAGAGAGAGAGAGAGGAGAGAGAGAGAGGAGAGAAAGAGAGAGAGAGGAGAGAAAGAGAGAGAGAGAGAGAGAGAGGAGAGAGAGAGAGGAGAGAGAGAGAGAGGAGAGAGAGAGAGGAGAGAGAGAGGAGAGAGAAAGAGAGAGAGAGGAGAGAAAGAGAGAGAGAGAGAGGAGAGAGAGAGAGAGAGGAGAGAGAGAGAGAGGAGAGAAAGAGAGAGAGAGGAGAGAAAGAGAGAGAGAGGAGAGAAAGAGAGAGAGAGGAGAGAGGGAGAGAGAGAGAGAGAGAGAGGGAGAGAGAGAGAGAGAGAGAGAGAGAGAGAGAGAGAGAGAGAGAGAGAGAGAGAGAGAGAGAGAGAGAGAGAGAGAGAGAGAGAAAGAGAGAGGAGAGAAAGAGAGAGGAGAGAAAGAGAGAGAGAGAGCAATAGCATTGATGATGTTACCTGGCTTGGGTAATGAAACATCTGCAAGCAAAGAAAAAAGCATTGCTAATAATACTATAGAGCCCAGTGTAATAATAGTAGAGAGGAAATGTAATAGTATTAGAAGAATAGTTATACTATATAGTATGAGGAAATATTGTTATAGCAATAGTAATAATCATAGTAGCAAGAATGCAGGATTTACAAAGGTATATTTTCCTTTAAAAATCAATCTGCTTTAAGGATAATATGCAAAAGCCATTGGTGTCATATGAATAGCTTCCGTGAATGCAGTTAAAGAATTTGTTCTTGAGTGAGGAACACACAATACAGGCATTTCATAATTGGGGGGGGTTTACAAATGAATAGGTCCGATTATTCCATGCTGCAATTTTAAGTTGTCCAATATTTTTAGATACTTGTCCCTTTGCATCATTTTGCGAAAATGTGTGGGTACAACAAGGCCCTTTGAAAGCCTGACATATTCTCTGTAAAAATGAAAAAAAAAAAAAAGCCAAAGGGCTGAAGTTGTGGAAGAATGTATGTTTTATGCTCTCCCTAGCTGAAAGCTGGAAAGGAAGCTGCCACTGATAGCACCGACTTGTAAAATTCTTAGATAATTTGGCACTGCAAAACAAGAAACAGAGACGTGCCAAATGTTTCTTGAATGCACTTTTTCAGCCCTCTGTCAAAATATCTTGAGTTCTATAGCAACTATGGGTAGCATCCACAGAACAGATACATTTAAAGATAGCTTCAGTGCACTTCCATATGTGCTTAACAGTCTTGGAGGCAATGAAACTGTTTTCAACATGATTGCACAAAATAAACGGAGGAATGATTATTTCGTCCTTGCACCTATGTTCATTTCTTTGTACCTAACCCTGGATGAAAATAACCACAGTATTTAAATAATAAGCTCTGTTATCTAAGCAATGCAATCGGCATCCTCTTCCTTCCCACTTATTACCGTATCTATTTTTCTTGGAGTCATTCTATGGTAAAATGAGGGATTATGAATTGCTCTATATATTAGGAATGCAGAAAGCCATGCTGGTTGGCAATGGATATTTTAGTCCGAGCATAACTAGAGGGATCAGATTATAGTGAATTGTCCAATGGTATATATAAGTAATCCTACCTGTAGCAATGTTACCAAAGGCAGCTGAAGTTCCTGCAGAATCTGGGCGCTATTTTCTGCCTTGACTCACAGAGTCCATCCTCCACTGAACTGCTGAACATGAATTGATGGAAGAGAATATTTGTAGCTCCTGTTGAAATGTGGGGTCCTTGGTGCTTTCTGAGCTTGGCTGTTTTTTTGCAGATGTTTCATTACTAAACCAGGTAACATCATCAGTGCCAGAAAGGAGTATGGTTTGTGGAGGTGGAGGTGGAGGAGGAGGAGGAGGAGGTGGAGGTGGAGGTGGAGGAGGAGGAGGGGGGAAGGAGAATCATCCTTGGTACTCTCTGGGCTTGGTTGCTTTCTTGCAGACATTTCATTACCAAACTAGATAACATCATCAGTGTTAGAAAAAGAGTGGGATTTGTTGTCTTTTTATATATTAATGGCTTATCCTGTTAGTATTGGTGTGAGTGGGATATAAATATCAATCCTTCAGTTACTCAAATACGAGGATCATTTTTGAATTCATATTCAGATCACATCCTTAAGTCTGGGTTCTCCAGAACCAACTAAACCTTTTTCACTCATCCTCAAGTTGATTAGGCAATTTCTGTTTTTATGAAAAAAAGAAAAAAAAAACCAATATGTGGGAATCAAGGATATCGTCTTCAGGTCATGTCAGACCACTTGTCCACTAGTTCAAGATTATCTACTATATATTTGTTGAGAAAGTCTCTTTGGCATTCTTCTCCTATCCCCTTTGGTGATCTTTGGGATTGATCTTGGGGCTTTGGCATACATAGCATAGACCAGTGATGGCGAACCTTTTAGAGACCGAGTGCCCATACTGCAACCCAAAACCCACTTATGCATCGTCAGGTGCCGGGTGGATGTGGCCATTGGCTGGGTGTGGCCCATTGGCTGAGTGTGGCCCATTGGGTGGGTGTGGCCCATTGGGTGGACGTGGCTGCAGTGGTAACGGCAGACTGGGTGGGACTAAAAAGTTCAATCAATCAATTCCAACTTTGCAAGATCTTTTTTTCCCCGTGAGAAGTTGAAATTGACTGATTAAGAACATAAGAACATAAGAAGAGCCATGCTGAATCAGGCCAAAGCCCATCGAGTCCAGCATTCTGTGTCACACAGTGGCCCACCAAATGTACATGGGGATCTTGAGCAGAAAGAGAAGGCAAAACCCTCCCTTTCCCTTGACCCCCAACAAATGGTACTCAAGGGAATCCTGCCTGCCTCAACCAACATAGAGGCGGCACATGGACATCCGTTTTAATAACCACCGATACACTTTGCATCCATGAATCTGTCTGACCCTGCCTTGAAGCTGTCAAGGCTGACAGCTGTCACGACCCCTTCAGGAAGTGAATTCCATAAATCAACAACCCTCTGGGTGAAGAAATATTTCCCTTTATTTGTCCTCACTTTCTTAGCTATAAGCTTTAGGGAGTGCCCCCTTGTCCTGGTATTGTGTGATAGAGAAAAGAATTTTTCTTTTTGATTGAAGGGGTTTTTTTTAACATGGTGGCGGAGGCCTAAAGCAAAAAGGTTTAGCTGAAGGCCTAGGACTGGGGTGACGGTGTGCGTGCCCATAGAGAGAGCTCTGCGTGCTGCCTCTGGCACCCATGCCATAGGTTCGCCACCACTGGCATAGACTGTACATGCAAATTTTATATATAGGAAATTTTTATCTGTCTGTCTGTCTATCTTTCTGTCTATGAGATATTTTTATATATCTCATATATATGAGATATTTTTGAGAAACATTTCCTGACTTAGTCATAAAGAGACAAACAGTACAGGTAAAAGATCATAGAAACACTTGTAAGATTTTTTTTCTGGGTTCTGATTGCATCTGCCCTAGCTCCTTCTCACAACCGCATACCTCTGCATGTTTAACTGGCTTTTGATAGAGACCCTTGTTCTGTTTCTCTTTGAACATGCCATCAACCAGTGGAAAGGAAGCCACCTCTCTTGATTTTTTCCCCACAAACAGAGACTTTTCTGCCTTTGTGTCTCTGGTGCTGGCAATCACTGTCTTCACAGCAGTGCAAATCTTTATAAACATTACCCTGGAATAAATAGTGTCAAAATCTCTATTCCAATTTCCTAAAGTTCTTCCTCTCTTGTGAAAGAGGTGCTTCTCAGGGTGCTTTAAGATTTATTATTGATTGGGAGTTGTTCTTGGGTATGAAACTAGTATTAGCTCCTTTTATCACTGTTAGGTTATCCCACTTTGATAAAAAGTTGTTGAACCTTTTGCTGTCTCCCCCCCCCACTGCCCATCTGATCATCTTTGGAAAGAGATGATTATACAAAAAAATAACTGGATGCTTGTCTGCATACCATTGCCAATTCACAATGGGAAAGCCCTCCTACCCCCACCCACCCCAATTTCACTGAAATATTTCCTTGGGGAAGGGGAGGAAGTCATTTTCCATTACATTGAATGAGAACGGTAACCACAAAAATATAAATTAGATTTTAAGCCTCCTAACAGTTCGTGTCTTGCTTTAGAGCAGTTTTCAGAATGACATATAAACGGACCAGTTGTCCTTTTTCTCTGTTCTTTTTTTAACCATGTTATAACTTCGGATAAATGGGCAAGATTTTTTGTCTTTGTTATGATGGAGCTCCAGACGGGGTCTTTTGATTTACTGTCTCCATCGCTCTTTCTGTGATGCCTGTCCTAAAAAGCAGTTTGGAGAGAGACTCAGAGTTTTAGAAACAAGGTGTAGTTTCACCATATAGGAAGTAGTTCACCACTGGAGAGCATAAATGTTATGCTAGCAAGGCTACATCACTTTAACAACAACAACAACAACAACAACAACAACAACAACAACAACAACAACAACAACAATAATAATAATAATAAAGTTGGAAGGGACCTTGGAAGTTATCGAGTCCAACCCTCTGCTCAGGCAGGAAACCCTATACCATTTCAGACAGATGGCTGTCCAGTCTCTTCTTAAAAACTTCCAGTGTTGGAGCATTCACTGCTTCTGGAGGCAGGTTGTTCCACTGGTTCATTGTTCTAACTGTCAGGAAGTTTCTCCTTCGTTCTAGGTTGCTTCTCTCCTTGATTAGTTTCCACCCGTTGCTTCTTGTCCTGCCTTCAGGTGCCTTGGAGAATAGCTTGACTCCCTCTTCTTTGTGGCAGCCCCTGAGATACTGGAAGACTGCCATCAGGTCACCCCTCGTCCTTCTCTTCTTTAAACTAGACATACCCAATTCCAGCAACCGTTCCTCATATGTTTTAGCCTCCAGTCCCCTACTCATCTTTGTTGCTCTTCTCTGTACTCTTTCTAGAGTCTCAACATCTTTTTTACATCGTGGTGACCAAAACTGGATGCAGTATTCCAAGTGTGGCCTTACCAAGGCATTGTAAAATGGTATTAATACTTCACTGATTTTGATTCTATCCCTCTGTTAATGCAGCCCAGCACTGACTTGGCCTTTTTGGCAGCTGCAGCACACTGCTGGTTCATATTTAAGTGATTGTCCACTAGGACTCTGAGGTCCCTCTCACAGTTCCTACTGTTGAGCAAGGTACCCCCTATACTATACTATACCTGTACATTTGGTTTTTCTTATTGCCATATGAACACTTAGCAGGATAAGGTCTTAGAACCTAAGCTTTCTGTTTCCTGAATGTACATAACTGATAACTACCCCAGAGGTGCCAAGAGTGGTAATTTATTGGAGAAGGTTTGTTTGGGTCAGTCACTACGTTAAAACAGGAGAGATTGGTATATGTAATTATTATGATACTTAGTTGGTTGCACAGTTAGCCAGTTATTTAGAGTGAATTTGACATTTTTGTCTACCTGTGAAATCTTTTCCAAGGACCTATGTAGACAGATGTTTAAGAGGACCTGTCACATAACAAACCAGATCGAACAATTATCAATAAGAAAGACAAAAAGGCTGAATAAAGGATACGGCGGTACTTGGAGACAGCCGAATAGAAGAGAAAAGAACTGGGAGAAAAAAAAATCCCAAAATACAAAGACCTGCATTTAGAATGAGTGTGGCAAAAGAAAGCAAAGACATTAAATAGCGATACGTGCCTTGGGTGCAATCCCAAAACATCTGGAGCACCATTGGCATTGACGGAATCCCCATCAGTCAGTTGCAAAAGGCAGCTGTACATGAAACAGTTTCCACCTTGCGAGCATATCTTGAAAACCATCAAATAAGAACATCTCCCTATCCCAAGTCTTTCATGTCATGTACATAATTATTTCATTTGCAAACCTATACTAGAGACTTGTCAGTGAGCTTTCTCCCTTTGGTGAAGTTTGCAGGAAAAAAATAGGTGCCTATTTTTTTTTCTTTAGAAATGGATGGATGGATGGATGGACAAATGGACAGACACAGACTCCATGGATGTTTGTGCCTACATTTCCCCCCCACCTTCTTGCTCGATCCATCTACATCATTATCCCTTACAACATCCCATTTCCATTCCTGCTTTTGAAAGGTTCTATTTCCTCAGTGGGTTTTCTGTTTGAACCTCGGAATTCTGAAACAATTCATTTCTGAAAAGGATATTTATACACAGCCACAGAACATCTGCAAGGAAGGCACAAATGAAGAATGATTTTGGAGGTAAGGAAAGCTGCTTGTCCTTTGATCTCGGGCTGAAACTGAAGGCCTCTTGAGAATCCCTTCTTCCTAATGAAAAGAGAGACATGTCCCTCCCACCTTTAGGGTCAAAACAGATGTGCCGTTCTGCATTTGCCAGCTTATCTCCTTGCAAATAAAACAGTTGTGAAGTGGGAGATCCACAAGCAGACCTCCTGGCTTAAATTGATAAAAAAATAATAATAATAAAGCCGCTGCAGAGGATTGCAACTCGAATGGATGGTGATGGCCCTGGGAAGAGAAGCTTTAATCTTTGTGCCCTTGCTTATCTCGCTTGTCCTACTGTATAGAAAAAAAACATCACAATACAGTTCCTTGTCCTTTTCTTGGAACACGTTCGATGCACAGTCTTTCTAAAGTCAAATGCTACATGTGGAACTTAAGGAACTTGCAAGGAGATAACATGAGAATGGAACAATGGGGCAGAAGGATCTGGTCAAAGCAGAATTGTCATACTACCATGAAATCCTACTTCAACCTTTTCAATGGGCTAAACATGTCCTCTGCTTCCAAGGGTAATACATTGGTTTAAGAGGCCCAGGAAAGGCTGCTCCAATATCACAAGAACTGAATGGTAGGAGGGCTCAGAAGGAATAATAGGGGTGGGAACTAATGGTGGGAATCTTACACAAATCCCACCATTGACACCTGCTCTCTGCTCATCTTTTCTTTTTTTTTTAAAGCACTATGTATGGTAACTAGAACATATCATCAAAAGTGCCTGGGGGAGTCAGTTTGATACAGTAGTTATGCACCAGGCTAGAAACTAGGAGACTGTGAGTTCTAGTCCTGCCTTAGGCACAAGGCTAGCTGGGTGATCTTGGGCTAGTCATTCTCTTTCAGCTGTAGGAAGAAGGAATGACCTGGCCACTTGAAAATGTTGCCTAGAAAACTGTAGGGACTCATCCAGGCAGTTGTCAGGAATCAAGACACCCATCTGAAATTGCTAAAGTCCTAGAACAGTGTTTCTCAACCTTGACAATTTTAAGGCATGTGGACTTCAACTCCCAGAATTCCACAGCCAGCGTTGCTGGCTGTGGAATTCTGGGAGTTGAAGTCCACATGCCTTAAAATTGTCAAGGTTGAGAAACACTGTCCTAGAACCACTGTTGAATTCAAGGTTGGGGTTGGTTTTTTTTTTTTTTTTTTGAAATATGCAGTGTTCTTCTGAAAACAGTTTTTTTATCTAGTTATGAATGTAATGTAAATATACTTCTTTAGAACATGTGTTTTATTAAGATTTAGCCCTCATCATTATCACATACACATATACCTCATCATTATCACATACACATATACCTACAAGGACCCCAAATTAGATATACCACCTTTATCAGCGTTTTTTTCCAGCATGTTGTAGAGTATCACCTTCAGATTTGTTTATAAAAACATTGCTTTGTCCTTTGAAACACAGCTATTTATTCCACTGACACCTACTACCGAGAGAGATAATCCACAACAGGCATTGTTGTTGTCAAACCTGGCCAACAAGCAGCTTGTGACTCAACCCAACAGATGTTTCAACAGTTGAGGTCAAAGGGAATTTATGGACTTTGCAAGTTCCGCTCTTTTTGTTATGGGACGAATGCCAAAATTTTCAACACCAGGTATAAGCATTTGACCTAAGCAGTAGTAGGAGCAAGGGAACTAAGACCCTGAGGAGATGAAAGAGCCAAAATGTTATTTTGTTGAACCGGAAAACTGGCAAGAATCCAAGACACCTAAATCTGACTGTAGTGTATGTTTGCAGTTTAGGAATGTTTGTATACCTATTTGATGGTTTATATCAGAGCTGATGTTCCTGAGAAGTAACACTGCAAACAAAATCTCATTGGTTTCAATATCCAATCAGCTTCTGAGCTTTGTTGCATTTGTGAATTTTACATTATACCTAACAGTAGAAGATAATGTTTGTAGATCAGGGTTGAACTATGCGGTCCTTGGTGCTCTCTGAATTTGGTGGTTTTATTGCAGACGTTTCTTTACCCAGCTAGGAAACATCTTCAGTGGTAGAATGTCCTCAATGTCTTAAGAAAGTTTAGCAAGGTGGAACCAGCCTAATCTCTGGAAGGATTCTGTCCATAGGACAGGTGCCACCACAGAGAAGGCATGACTCTAGGATCCAGCAATGTGACATTGTTTAATGAATTGAAATAACTATAGGAGAAACATATAATTCCACAAAGTCAAATATTTTCAATTAAAGCAAATGGTTTTCCTAGGAACAGATGGCCGACTTGAACATTCTGAGTTGCACAAAAGAAAAAAGTTAACCTTGAGTTTAGCTGATTAGATAAGATTGTGGTTATAGAAATGGCTGCACATATTAGTATGTAAAAGTTGAGATGTAATGTTACTATCGCATTCTACTGCACCACAAAAAGAGCTGGAAGTCAATTTTTTTTTTACTTTCCCCACCCACCCCCTTTATCTTACACTTCTTTGTCTTCCCTTTTTCCTCCCCCATTTTCCTGCTACTTTCACTTTCTTTCGCATTTTATTTATTTATTTAATTAGATTTCTATGCCACCCTATTCCAAGAACTCAGGGCGGCTCACAACATGAATACAACATGGAGAAATCTAATAATTAAAATACAATTGTAAAAACCCGTTAATTAAAAACCAATCACCCAAACAGACATGCAAACATACATACACTGGCTGGGGCCAGTGTATGTATATTCTGATAAACTTAAGAAAACTATTATAGAAAAAAGTAAAAGGCAAATGCATTATAGTTTGGACACTTATTGTGTGTTAATTCCAGCTTTAATTCAATGACTGCTTCAAATCACTCCTAAGTTAGATTTTGGTGATGCTAGCGCAATCACAACCGTGATTAGTATTTTTCACTGATCAAGGGATTTTTTTTAAAAAAAAAGACAACCTTAAGAGGAGTTTGCTGTTCAAGAGTAATGTTTTTTTCCTGATGGCCTGAACTTTTCCTGAACTTATGTATTACTTACTTTTAACTATGTATGCAGTGCCATATTGCTGGTAATTGAGATATTCTTATGACATGTGGAATACTAAGCATGTTGTCAGCTTTAAAAATATTTTTCTTTTAATTTTCAAGTATTGTTTAATTTATTTTTAATAATTTTAATTTTTGTGTGTTGTTGTTTTAATTGGGCTGTACACCGCCCCGAGTCCTTCAGGAGGGGGGTGGTATAAAATTGTAAATAATAATAATAATAAAGTATGATTACTTGACACCCTACAGTATAGATGGCTGACTATCACCTGCAATATGCAGTGCTGGGGAATATATTAAATTTGTATACGAGATGCCATGGAAATGAACCAGTTTTGTTATGTAAAATTAAGGAATAACTTTAGAATGCTGAGTTTTGTCAGCAATTAGCAAATTGTTGATTAGCTCAGGTGATTTTTTTTGGGGGGGATTTAATGTTGGTCCCAGCAACTTGATTCCACTCTTAAATCTTGAAATCCCTTGCCCCAGATATTATATTATAACGATGGCTTTGCATATCTTTCTGATTTAATTATATCCATCTCTGTCATTATCATAATCATTAATATTGCCATCATTATTAAAGTATATGACTTGTTTGCCATTTATTCTTATCTTATAGCAATGCTGGAAGATAAAACTTATTCAGCAGCATTCAACTTTACTTCTCATCTGAGGTTCAAATATGGATCAGTTTAAGAATTTCAGAGAAAGGCAGCTTGTGCAATGAACAACAAAATAATGTCAGCTGGGCACCAGCTATTGACTGGAATAAGCCATTAAAGATAAATGGATCCTTTTTTGTGATCCTAAATCTGCCAGATGTTAACTCTTTCCACTATGCTATGAAATCTTTGCATTGTCTACACATGTATTAACAAAGAACAAGGCAACCATACTGCCACACATTTTATTTATTAATAATCTGGCAGATAAACCACTCTGTATCCTGCCCAGTGCGATAATATTTCTGATGTAATATGTTTGGATGGCCAGCTCTGATTGTTAGAGGGTTTTTTTTAAAAACAAAAACAAAACACAAACAAAAAGACAAAAGACAAAACACTTGCTCAGCACACACAGCTCTGGGCTAAAATGTAAGCATGAAATCTCTGGTTTATTTTTGTAATAATGTTTACAGCTGCTTAATGACCCTGAAAAGGTTCAGGAATCTGGTGCCCTGTGTTTCTTAACAGGAGTTATATTATCACATCATAACAATCTTAGCTAAGCAGTCGCTGGGCTCAACAATAGGAATCGGATTTAACCAATTTTTTGCTGCCCATTCCACAAGCTTGCCACGGTCAGACCCATGGGACAGTTGCTCAAGACTAAAGCGGCTTTGACTAGCTATGACTTGGAGAGAAAGCTACGCTCTTTTGAACATTCATATGGGCTGACTGACTGGAAACAGTGCAAAAAAAAAAGAGAGATTTGCTTCTTACTGTACTCAAAATATTCAAAAATCCAGCTCAGCTGAACACTTTTTATTTGCTTGGAGGTCAAAATCTTTTATAGATGAGGCAAGGACGGTCAACTTTTGCTGTGGGACACAATGACTGTGTGTGTTAGCTCATAGAAAGTTCCCTTCTGATTAATTCCCTTTTTCTGCATAGTGACTAAGGGCACTACATTTTACTTTGTTGTTGTTCAATTATGTTCAATTCTCAGAGTTATGTTCAATTCTTGGCAAGGTTTTTCAGAAGTGGCTTGCCATTGCGTCCTTCCTAGGGCTGAGAGAAAGTGACTGGTTGCACAGGTTGCACAGTGGCTTTTTGCCTAAAGGTGGACTAGAACTCACAATCTCCCAGTTTTTATCTTCAATGCCTTAACCCCTACGCCAGACTGGCTTTCTTGCATTTGCTATTACTATTATCTTTTCCCTAGTCAATTTTTAGTTTTTTCCCCCCTTTCGGCAAATATTAACATTGTGAAGATGAGTTTTGATCAGTTCCCTTTCCATAAACTTGTAACAGAGAAGAGAATCTCTGATTATCTTGCAATGTCTGGCCATTCTACCCCACCAGGCTCCACACCAGAGCCGATAGTAGCTATCAATCAACAATTCCTAAGTCACAAATTCTCCATTTTTTCCCCTCTGAAATTTAAATTGCAAAATGGGAAGGGCACCATCATGCCCAAATGCATTAATTTCTGAACGCATGCAGGAAAATCTAAATCCAAGCTACCATTTCATTTCTCAGGATATATATTTTAGGTTGTACTGAATAATCCATCGCAGGGCAAATAATTCTTTCTCGCCCAAATTTCTGTAATCAGCTGGTTTCAGATTGACAAAAAAAATATGTGTAAAACCTTCAGGTGAGAGTCTTCTGTGAGATCATCCGAGGTTTTGGGGTGGAATTCCATCAGTACGCTGATGATACTCAGCTGTACATTTCCACCCCGAACCACCCAAATGAAGCTCTTGACGTGCTGACCCAGTGCCTGGAGGCCGTGCGGATCTGGATGGGGAAGAATGGTCTCAAGCTCAACCCTTCCAAGACCGAGTGGCTGTGGTTACCATCGTCCCGGTACAATCAGCTGATTCCATCTCTGTCTATTGGGGGCGAGTCAGTGGCCCCCACGGGAAGGGCTCGCAACTTGGGAGTCCTCCTAGATTCACGGCTGTCCCCTGAGGACCATCTGACGGCCGTGGCCGGGAGGATGTTTTACCAGATTCGTCTGGTACGCCAGTTGCGCCCCTTCCTAGATAGGGACGCGCTACGCACGGTCACCCATGCCTTCGTCACTTCCAGACTGGACTATTGTAATGCTCTCTACATGGGGCTCCCCTTGAAGTGCACGCGGAGGCTTCAACTGGTGCAGAATGCAGCTGCGCGGGTGGTAGTGGGGGCACCCTGGTGGGTACGAATGGCCCCCATCCTGCGCAAGCTGCACTGGTTGCCGGTGACTTTCCGGGTGCGCTTCAAGGTATTGGTTACCACCTTTAAAGCGCTCCATGGCATAGGACCCAGTTATTTACAAGACCGCCTTCTGCCAGTAAATACCTCCCATCGACCAGTTCGCTCCCACAGAGAGGGCCTCCTCAGGGTGCCATCGGCTAAGCAGTGTCGGCTGGTGGCACCCAGGGGGAGAGCCTTTTCTGTGGGGGCACCGACGATGTGGAACGAGCTCCCCCAGAACTCCGGACGTGTCATGATCTCCGCACCTTCAGAAGAGAGTTGAAGACTCATCTCTTCAATCAAGCCGGCCTGGCCTAGACCTCCTCAGGTTTTATCTAAATTTCTGTGTAAATTTTTTAAACAAGGCTATTCGGGTTTTAGAATTGGGATTTTAACAGGTTTTAGTAACAGCCATGTATTAATTTAATTTATTTTTTTAAATATTATTGTTATTGTCTGTTTTAATTGGGCTGTAAACCGCCCCGAGTCCTACGGGAGAGGGGCGGTATAGAAATTTAAGAAATAAAATAAATAAATAAATAAATAAATAAATTTGAAATGGGACTCCGAGATTCAGGGGCTGTTCCATGCTGTTTCTTCTATGAACTATTGGAAGATGTAACAGAATAAACAATAAACAATAAATAAGTCTATGGCACAAATATTGTTATGTATAGCTAGTTTTATAGCTTAAACATTTTAAGCATCCAGGCTGCATTTCTTTTATCCATTTATTGAGAAGAAAGCCCAGTAAACCTACTTGGAAATAGAGTAGGCTGAAATTTAATTATTTTAAGAATGTTTAAATTACAGACCTTTTATAAACCTTTCTTCCCCAAATCTTAACAATAGCCTGTAATGAAGCATTAGAGCTGCTGGATTCTAAACAAGCAGACATTTCTGCTGTTGAAGATTTCTTTCCATTTCTCCCTGTCAGTGGGGATTTTTTTATATCTTAGTCCCTACTTAGAAAATAAATTCTGTAAAAAAACAAAACTGGCCAGTTATAGCAGATTTCTAATAAAATGCCTTAAAAAGATTCACGAATAGTATATTTAATACTATTTTAATGGGATCTATTTTCAAGCATAATTGCTTATATTTGGATGTCACAATAAGCCCATTTTCCCAAGCTGTTTGGGATGACATTCCTAAAAAAAAAATCTTCGGTGGCTGGAAAAAAAAAAGGGAGCTGAAGTCTAAATTTAATTTTCATGGCTTATTGTAACATAAATGAGTCAAAGAGAGCTTTAGGTTTGAACATGCTCCCTTCCTGTGACTGGGGAAGGAATTTAGAAAATTTTGCATCTACTATTGTTTGACCACCACTTCCTTTATTGGCCAGATTAATTATGATTAGTTTAAGCTAATCAGCTTCAAAATTCCTTGAAGTTGCATTGTTTATTAATTGAAGATTGCTGCTTAAGGCACAGTGCAACTAATACTGAAGCAACTTTTTTTTCTCATCATGTGCAGGCAACCCTGAAGCTTCCTAGGGTCCATTCCACATCATAAAAAGTCAAGCGTGATCACTCTCAAAATACGAATTTCAAGCTGAACCGCTGTTATGCAGGGACCTCCTCATTCTAGATTGGAGTTATAGGGTTAGAAGTAAGAAGAAACAATTTTTTTGTGTGAGAAAAGGGCTAGAGAAGGCCATCAATAGATTTAAAGCAAGTATGGAGTATCTTTGCAGTGGTTCCCAACATCTCTTACCATTGACCAAATTGCCCAGAGTAGCTTGATACTGTAGTCTGGGGAACCACAACTTTCCTATCCCACCCATCTATGCCCCATAACAATTATAATTTCTTTGAAAAAAAAACATAGAACATAGAATAACAGACTTGGTGGGGACCTTGGAGGCCTTTTATTCCAACCCCCTGCTCAAGCAGGAGACCCTGTACCATTTCAGGCAAATGGTTGTCCAGTCTCTTCTTAAAAACTTCCAGTGTTGGAGCATTCACCGCTTCTGAAGGCAGGTTGTTCAACTGGTAGATTTTTCTCAGCTTTAAGAAAATTTCTCCTTAGTTTTAAGTTGCTTCTCTCCTTACTTAGTTTCCATCCATTGTTTCTTGTCTTGCCTTCTGATGCTTTGAAAAATAAGTTGACCCCTTCCTCTTTTGTGTGGCAGCCCCTCAGATATTGAAACACTATCATGTCTCCCCTAGTCGTTCTTTTCGCTAGGCTTGTTGTTGTTGTTGTTAGTTGCGAAGTCATGTCTGACCCATCGTGACCCCATGGACAATGTTCCTCCAGGTCTTCCTGTCTTCTACCATCTTCTGGAATCCACTTAAGCTCATGCCTACTTGCTTCAGTGACTCCTTCTCCAGTGAGTCCTTCCTTCAGTGACTCCTTCTCCAGTGAGTCCTTCCTTCTCATTAGGTGGCCAAAGTACTTGAGTTTCAACTTCAGGATCTGGCCTGTCATACCCAATTCCTGCAACCATTCTTCCTATGTTTTAGGTTCCTCCAGCCCCCTAATCGTCTTTGTCGCTCTTCTCTGCACTCTTTCCAGAATCTCAACATCTTTTTTTTTTTAATATTGTGGTGACCAAAACTAGATGCACTCTTCCAGGTGTGGTCTTGCTAAGGCTTTATAAAGTGGTACTAGTATTTCTCGTGATCTTGATTCTTGATTCCTGACACTTAGCAATCAAAGTTTATAAGGCAAAGGTTCATAACTTCTGTTCTGTACTAAAATGGAATCTGTTTGTCGGTCTCTGTGAACGGGTTGAACACCTGAACCATTTGTGAAGGATTAAGCGTTTTATTCATCGTGAAGGAATGTTGGCATTTTTTTTAAACATAGATATATATTTGTACATGCAAACCAGGAAAAAATTCAAGTTAACTGCTATTCAGCTTAGTACAATCAATTTAAAGTTGTAAATATTCTTCACTCCGTATATCAAGATTTAACTATAAGCCAGATACATTTTCTTTGATTGGTGTTTCTCTTGTATGTAGTCTATCCAATGTTTCCAGTCCAACATATATTTTTCATTTGAGCAATCCTTCAAATATGCCGATATTTTAGCCATTTCTGCCAAATTTATAACTTTCAAAGTCCATTCTTCAATAGATGGTATTTGTGGCTTCTTCCAGTATTGTCCCACCAACAGTCTCGCTGCTGTGATCAAGTTCAGAATTAAGTTCGTCTCTGTGGTAGTACAGTCTTTTATGATCCCTAACAAAAGCAACTGAGGTAGAAATTCAATATGCCTTTTCAAGATGGTTTGGAGTGTCCACCATATTTTCCTCCAGAAGGCTTTAATTTTTCTACATGTCCACCATACATGAAAATATGTAGCCTCCATACTATCACATCTCCAACATTTAGGTTGGATGTCTGGGTAGATATATGATAATTTTTTCGGATCTAGATGCCACCTATAGAACATTTTATAAAAGTTCTCTCTTAAATGTTGTGCTTGCGTAAATTTTACATTTCTTACCCAGATTCTCTCCCACGTTCTGACGGAAGTTGAGAGGGTCAGTCCTCCATATGTTTCACTTGATTGCTTCCCATCCTTTTCTGAGAGTGTATTAGAAGCAACACTAGCAACTGACTTTTTGCAAACACCTTCTTGCCTTCTCTGAATTATATAGCAAGGAGAGAAGATTATTACTAGGGACAATTATGCTGACCGGTACTGCACGCTGCTGTTTAACAAACAGCTTGGAGTTCTAATTTTCTGCAGTGCCAACTTTGTAGGTACCATTTGTACTCATTACTGTATATTGAGAAAGTTATTAAAAATTCTTAAACTTGTTGAAGCTTTCTGTGACACCTTCCTTGGCTTTTAATTGGGTTTTATCGAGTCTTCGAAGAGAGCTCTTTTAAAATAATCAGTGTCCTTTGGTCTCTTTCTTTCGCCTATTTGCAAAAAGGAATTTAGCAACGGAGCTAAAAACAAAGCAGGTTTTGCCTAAATATTGAATGAATTTGCACGGCAAGTGAAGAAGATAATTTATGTCTCTTTAGATGGATGCCCTGTTTAAATGACGCAGGAACAATTGCTTTGAAACAGAAGGGTTAAGTCTTAATCTCAGAGGTTTGCAAAGCTGCTAGTCGCAGTCTCCTTAAAATTTAATATACCTCGTTAATGCTTACTTGCAAACACTGAAGGATTTTTATGATTATAATCATGTGTTACAGCACCTAGTACTGTTTCTAAGTCGCATACTAATCAGCTTAATGAGATATTACCGCACTTTTTGTTGACTAAAGCAAAATCCTTTTTATTGTTTGAAAGCTTGTCCTTTACTTTATTTTTTCCCCAAACATTATCTTGTTTTATTGTGTACCAGTAAATATCATGCGATCTCTCCACCTAACAACCCCCTCCCCCACCCATAACACCAATCAAATCATAAAACCATCTTTCTCATTGGAGAATGTGGAATTTATTGAATAGACTTAATGGGACTGAAAGTTTCATAAATGGATTTCTATTTTTGTGTCTTTAAAAGGGGCAGTGAGCAAGAGGCATCACCCTTCTCTTTCGTGTAGATGGGCAAATGTAAACAGGTGTGGTATCCCAAAGAAAGGGGCCTGGTGAGACTGAAAGCTTAATGCAACTTATTTAAGAACCAGCTATTCAGAAGGGTAATGTGTTCATTTTAGAAGCCTAATTAATCCATGCAATCAAAAAAAAAAAGTATGCGGGGTGACGAAGGCCTCGTATAATTAAGACAAAACAATCGTAATAGTGCACCATGCACTTGACATTTAATATACGTTTATTGAGTTTTGACTGCAGGAATGTCGCATATGGTTTTCATGCTTTCATACATCTGCTGATGAAACTACTCTATTTGAAAATCTAAACTTTCTCTCCCCCCCCCCTTTTTTTTTTTTGCAGGAATGGAGGAAGCTAGTCTGTGCCTTGGTGTTTCTTCAGCGGGACCAGAAGCCGAGGCCCACCTCAACAGCTCCCTGCTCAATGGCCAGTATTCAATGAGTCAGAAGTTGCACCAGATCACCTCCCAACTCAGTCATGCCTTCCCTGAACTTCAGACCAGACAGAACCCTGAAGACAAGACGGTGGCACTTCTAGAAGACAAGAGCCACATTTCCTTAGCCAACCAGCCTATCAGCAGTCAGATGGCCCTTTTGGCCAATCAACTCAACCGGGAGGTCGATACCAGTTTAAACGGGAGGGTAGATCTACAGCAGTTCTTAAATGGACAAAACCTAGGCATCATGTCTCAGATGAGTGACATAGAGGACGATGCTAGAAAGAACAGGAAATACCCATGCCCCCTGTGCGGGAAGCGTTTCCGGTTTAACAGCATCCTGTCACTACACATGCGCACCCATACTGGGGAGAAACCATTTAAGTGCCCCTATTGTGACCACAGAGCAGCTCAGAAGGGAAACTTGAAGATACACCTGCGTACTCACAAGCTTGGAAACCTGGGCAAAGGCCGTGGGCGGGTCCGAGAAGAAAACCGGCTTCTGCATGAGTTGGAAGAACGGGCCATCCTGAGGGACAAGCAGATGAAAAGCAGTCTTCTGCAACCCAGGCCTGATGTCAAAGCCCACCCTCATGCTCAGCCTGTCCCTCTGGCTAATTGCAACATACCCATGTCCACAAACCACAACACCCCTGATATTTCTAACCCTGTTCCCTCTCCAAAACCGGCCAGCATCCAGGAAGAAGTGGTTGTCACGGCTGCTGGGTTTAGATGTACTTTTTGCAAAGGGAAGTTCAAGAAGCGGGAGGAGCTGGACCGGCACATCCGGATCCTCCACAAGCCTTACAAGTGTACGTTGTGTGACTTTGCGGCATCCCAGGAGGAGGAGCTGATCAGCCACGTGGAAAAAGCTCACATCACTGCTGAGTCTGCTCAGGGCCAGGGTTCCAATGGAAACGGGGAGCAGGCGGCCAATGAATTCCGGTGTGAAGTGTGTGGCCAGGTCTTCAGCCAAGCCTGGTTCCTGAAAGGCCACATGAGGAAGCACAAGGACTCCTTTGAGCACTGTTGCCAAATCTGTGGGAGGCGCTTCAAGGAGCCCTGGTTCCTCAAGAACCACATGAAAGTCCACCTGAATAAGTTGTCGGTGAAGAACAAATCCCCCGGTGACTCAGAAGTCCCTGTGCCTGTGGGAAGCATGTCCCAGGAAGCTCATGCCAACTTGTACTCCAGATACTTGTCCTGTTTGCAGAGTGGTTTCCTGCCCCCAGACAAAGCTGGCCTCGGTGAGCAGAACCACGCCTATAGTAAAGGGGATTTGCCCATGAAAGAGCGCGAAGTCCTGGGCAAACTCCTGTCTCCTATTGCTAGCATCGGACATAGTCTTGCTGAAGGGGACAAACATTCCTTATTGGGTTGTCTAAATCTTGTGCCTCCACTCAAATCGAGCTGCATAGAGAGGCTGCAGGCTGCTGCCAAAGCTGCTGAGATGGACCCTGTAAACAGCTACCAAGCTTGGCAGCTCATGGCAAGGGGAATGGCCATGGAGCATGGTTTCCTGTCGAAAGAGCACCAGATTCAGCGGAGCCACGAAGACCCTTTGGCAAACGCTGGAGTTCTGTTTGATAAGGAGAAGCGGGAGTATGTGTTAGTAGGAGCAGATGGTTCCAAGCAGAAAATGCCTGCTGATTTGCTTCACAGCACTAAAATGGGCAATCAGAGAGACTTGTCAAACAAACTGGACCCTTTGGAAGGGAGCAGAGATTTCCTGTCTCATGGTATGAATCCAGGGCTTGAGTACAACATGCAGAGTCACGGCGGGGCAAAAGAGAAGCCCACCGAGTGTCCCGACTGTGGGCGAGTTTTCAGAACCTACCACCAAGTGGTGGTTCATTCCAGAGTCCACAAGAGGGACAGGAAAGTTGAAGAGGAGATCCTCCAGGGGAACATCGATGAGCGCCGTGGGTCTGGAAGCGATCAGGAATCCCAGTCAGTCAGCCGATCAACCACACCTGGCTCCTCCAACATTACTGAGGAAAGTGGGATGGGCGGAGGCCTCTCGCAGGCAGGAAGTGCTCAGGAAGACAGTCCCCATCCATCTTCTCCTTCCTCCTCAGGTAGGTCCGTCCGCTTTCAGTGTTGTGTCTCCTCTTTGAAGGGGTCCAAAACTGCACCTGTTGCAGACAACCAACTCATTGAATAACCACCACATTGACTTAATGACCAGTGTTTTAAAATCATGCGTGGTGAGGTGGTAATTCCAGATTAATTTATGGCCATAAGCTGAGGACTTCCTGCATTATATTGCTTTTATATTATAGTCCTAATTTGGACAAATGCAAATCTATCTGGATGGTCTGTCTATACCAGGGGTAGGCAACCTTGGCTCTTTTATGACCTGTGGACTTCAAGTCCACGAGTCACAAAAGAGCCAAGGTTGCCTACCCCTGGTCTATATGGAGTAATTTCTCCTCTTGTAGCCTCAGCAGCCACATTTTACTCTTGTTTCTGTTTTGATAAATCCTTCTATCATATGATACAATTTATTTATATGGCCAAATGTGGGATACCTTTAAGGACCGGAGCCCCAAATTCTGAATGCACAGAGACTAAGAATGATAGGAAGGATCCAGTAGAAAGGAATCATCGACTTCCCATGGATGATTCTTGTCTTCCGCAGTCATGTTTTAAAAATATCCCATTGGTTTTAGCGTCAACCCGCTGTGCAGCAAAATAATATTTCATTTAAGCTTCCACAATATTGAGCCTTATTGGCAAATATATATACTGTATATTTACCTTTAAAAATAAAGATAAGATTTCTGGCCTCATCTCTCATTTCTAGACCCTTGAACTAATGGATAATAAATTGAAAGTTATATCTCCAGCCCTTTTTATAACAAAAGCACCTTGCTAATATTGTAATCATTCTGCAGACCTAACAACGGAGGAAATCATTGCCATAACAAATACTCTGTTACTAATGGCAACATTGATTTCTGCAATCAGCCATTAAGTCTAGAAAATGAAAGACAGTTCAACAGACCTTTAGGCATTACATTGCCCACTGTTAAAGATCTGATAGCAGGCTGTTCTTTCTTTTTTTTTGGTGCTCACCCCCTCCCTGGCTTTCAATAAATATTTTAGCATTGAAGGCAATCCACTGTTACAGTTATTAAGTAGATGCCAGTTTATTTTTGCCGCTCTCGTCATGCTCCAGTATCCTCCATTTCTGAGACCAGATTTATATAAAAGAGTTAGTTTGGGGAGGTGGCTTATAATAAATCTGTAAGCTCCCCCACCCCACTTCTTAAGACCTATAAATCTGTCCTCTGCATTCCACAGATTCCTATAGAGATTAACACTGTTGTTTAACTACCCAGGAAATCCTCCGACACCTCTTAGAATTCAGGCCTCGTGTATACAATATATTTGTCATCAAAGACATGCAGAAATCCTATAAGAAACGGGAAGACTGGTTTTTTATATGATCTAGTTGCTTGGATTGTTTTAAGGGGATTCAAAATCCAGTAGGAAAACATAAAAGGTTTGGTCTGCCATGCAAAGAGCATTTGCCCATGTTTTGAACATATGCTGTCCCTTTTGGAGCACCGGTGCCCCAGAAGTTGGCTAAAGAGGATCAGGACATGCTTTAGAGCAGTGTATCTCCACCTGAGCAACAATAAGATAGGATAGGGTAGGGTAGGGTAGGGTAGGGTAGAGTAGAGTAGAGTAGAGTAGAGTAGAGTAGAGTAGAGTAGAGTAGAGTAGAGTAGAGTAGAGTAGAGTAGAGTAGAGTAGAGTAGAGTAGAGTAGAGTAGAGTAGAGTAGAGTAGAGTAGAGTAGGATAGGATAGGATAGGATAGGATACGATATAGAATGCAGAATAGAATAGGATAGGATAGGATAGGATAGGATACGATATAGAATGCAGAATAGAATAGAATAGAATAGGATAGGATAGGATAGGATAGGATAGGATACGATATAGAATGCAGAATAGAATAGAATAGAATAGAATAGAATAGGATAGGATAGGATAGGATAGGATAGGATATAGAATGCAGAATAGAATAGAATAAAATAGAATAGAATAGGATAGGATACGATATAGAATGCAGAATAGAATAGAATAGGATAGGATAGGATAGATTAGGATACGATATAGAATGCAGAATAGAATAGGATAGGATAGGATAGGATAGGATAGGATAGGATAGGATAGGATAGGATAGGATAGGATACGATATAGAATGCAGAATAGGATAGGATAGAATAGAATAGAATAGAATAGGATAGGATAGGATAGGATAGGATAGGATAGGATAGGATAGGATATAGAATGCAGAATAGAATAGAATAGAATAGAATAGAATAGAATAGAATAGGATCGGATAGGATAGGATAGGATAGGATAGGATAGGATAGGATAGGATATAGAATGCAGAATAGAATAGAATAGAATAGAATAGTTGGAAGGGACTTTAGAGGTCTCCTAATCCAACTCAAGCAGGAAACCCTGTATCATTTCAGAGAAATAGTTGTCCAATCTCTTCTTAAAAACTTCAATTGTTGGAGCATTCACAACTTCTGGGGGCAAGTCGTTCCACTGGTGAATTGTTCTAACTGTAAGGAAATTTCTTCTTAGTTCCAGGTTGCTTTAAGAAGTGTGGACTGAAACTCCCATTCTGACTGGGGAATTCTTGGAGTTACAGTCCAGACTTTAACAGAATAACAGAGTTGGAAGGGACCTTGGAGGTCATCTAGTCCAATCCCCTGCTCAAGCAGGAGACCCTATACAATTCCAGACAAATGGTTGTCCAATATTGTCTTTAAAAAGACCCAGTGTTGGAAGAATGGAGCTCTTTAAAGCTGCCAAGGTTGAGAAACACTGCTTTGGAAGAAGTAAGAAAAACAAACAAACATAGCCTTTGACTCTCTTTATCTGACTTTTTTAATGAAGAAAATACAAATGCCCTCTCAGAATCTCAGTGAGGGGTTTTCTTGACTCTGCTCAAAGAGGCCTTTGAAATTTGTCTAATTTGATTATAGGCTCAAAAATGGCATTTTAGGTGGAAAGAAATTCATTTTACTTCCTCTGTTCCTTTCTGATTTAATCTGGATCAGAACAATATATAGTTTTGACCATCAAAAATGCCAATCAAATACATTTCTATTTCCCCTCCCCCCTGTAACTATCAGGCCTTTGAGATAGTCCAAATAAGAAGCACCAACCATGAGTACTAACTCTACCTTCATTGTATGGTTTCTCCAACCTCACCCCTCTTTTGGACTCCGATGTAGTTTACCAGAGCTATGTCTAGGTTGGGTTCTTCCTCCTGTCTCCCAAGGTCATTCTCTCACACCATTACAGTAACTCAGGGATGGGCAGCTGTGCTTGACAGATGTTTTCAATCTCCAATTTCCATTATTCTTGGCCAGCGGTGAGAGGTTGCCACAGCAGATGCCTTTAGATGTTGTCCACTGCTGGGTAAACCATAGATACCTGGGCCACAGCAGTCTCCTGGCTAAATTAATGGTCTGTCCATCTATGAAATTACTTGTTGGCGACACAGGCTAAACACAGTCTCCAGATACAGAGAGAAGAAAATAAGAATCGTATTTTTCTTTACTAAACCTCTCATCTTTGAACCTGCTTGGCCTTTTTCAAAACTGGCCAAGTCCGCAGCTTTCTGAGCCTGCGGTCCACTCCAGTCTCCATCAGTGATCAGGAATTCGATGGTGCAAAGTTCCTAACCATATGTGAAAACAATTCATGCACCTTTAATCTTCTTTCATCTTGGGGAATTTTGAGAATATTTTGCCCTTTAAATTCTCTCTATTTAAAAACAAAACCAAAAAAAAAACAGCTGCATTTTTGGACCTTAGTCAATTTATGAGACTTACTGATTATAAAGGTGGAAGACGAGAAAGTTGAGCAACATTTATCTCGTATTTGTAAACTTACATACTGGATTTAGTTTCCACTCATGTCAATTGGATGAATATATTCTAATTGTTTTCCTTGTAGCCTCTGAATAGAAATGTAGCATCTGTACAATAAGCCATGTCATAGACAAAGAATACCAAAGTTTCAACTTTTTTTCCTGCATTCAATAACATGCTTTTACATTTAACCTGGTTGTCTTCAGTAATATTTCTTAGTCCGCTATAAAATTCTCAAGAAACACTTTTAAATTGTTGCGAAATGATTGCTACCTATGGAAGATAAATCAGCAGCATACAAAAGAAGCTTTTATTCCCAAAGTTAAAGGGAAATAGCCATTGAGACAGACATTAAAACATTACTACAAAAATACGGTTAACCAATTTCTAAGCCCACAACAGGTCTCAGAACTTAATTTGCATCCCTTGATTCCTTTTTGTGTGTGGTTGTTGTTGCAAACCGGGTCAGAGGGCCTGAGAAACTATTCTTTTTCAGATCTTAACCGAGCGATTCTTTCATTGTAAATTGGTGCTCTTAACATGATAGTAGTTTCTGAATTCATCATATTAAAAAATAAAACCTTTTATACACGGTGCCTCTTAGAACAGGTCTCTAGAAGAAAGCTTACAATGAGTGGCAGCAAAGCCTTTGTTATCTGATGTAATTCTTCACAAGGGAGGATTGGGAATAGAGTGGCTGCTTTTTTTTTGGAAAAAAATGTCTAGTTCAGGCTGAGAAGAAGAAAGGGTCAAGTTTGCAATCAAACAGTTATTGCAGAAATGGGTGACTGTCACTGGCTGCGCTAATGTGGTATGCAGCTGTTTGTTATATTAGTAAAAGAATGTTTGAATCAGTGAACATGTGAAAACGGCTCCACTGGACCAGATAATGTGTTTGTTCTTTGACTCTGTAAATTGCCCCAAACTAAGCTGCTAAAACCCAGACCTTTCCACAAAGGAAGAAGTCATATATTCTCAGAGAAAAACAGACAAAATTGGTCAGATAGATCATTTCCTTCTCTTGCAGCCCTTGCTTGTTGTTGTTGTTGTTGTTGTTGTCACTTGTAGAAATTGCACTTGCTGTCGCTCTTTGCTCACAAGACAGAGAGGCGCTCACACAAAATGAGAGCCACTTGTCGACTGTACTGTTGTCCCTCTGACCATCACCTCATTACTAAGGATGGAATCCTATGGATTCCAATAAGTCAACATTGCACTAGTTGCCCATTGATGCTAGGCAAGTTTTGAAAGGTGGGGGATTTTCCTTTGGGGTACGTCTCTCTCCAGATTATACAGGTTTTCCAGGACACGAACTGGGAATGTCTGAGATCATACAACTGCCTTTCCAGATCAGTCTTTAAAGAGACAATTCATTATTATTTGCACCGTCCATTTCTCAATCCAAAGAAGTTAGTTTTATGAACTTTGAAAGCTGCACAGGACGAATGCTTGTGGTGAAGGGAGAGAAACGGGCACTGCCATTGCGCTCACGTGCAGAAAAAGGCAGTTCCTGTGTTGTGTTCTTAATTCCTGAAATATGTGGCAGGAATTATTCCTGGGCCAGCAGACGGAGAAGTACACACCAATATAGGTGGCTGCTTCTCCGGGATTATTCATGGAGGTTATTTTTGCCCCGGAATTGGCAAACAGAATAATTAAAGCTTAATGTTGTAAGAAATGATACTGTCTGTCGTAACTTGTCGAGTAGCTATATCTTCTGCATTTGCCTATAATTTTGGTGTGGAGATAATTGAAGTCTTGATAGTAAGAAAGGGGTAATTGAATGCACTGACCCTCCAGTTCATTAAATAAAGTAGGCTAAGTTGCATGATCAGTGGAAAGCACAAAGATGGTATTTTGTTTTTGTTTTTTCTTTTAAAAAAGAGAGAATAAAAAAGAAAGGGGGATGGGAGAAGGAAAATAAAATACCATGATCTATAATAATTTATTCTTGTCCATAGTACTTCATGTTGACTTTGGCACAAAATGTTTGATCAGCTGGTTTGGATCCTTTTCAGTGTTTCTCTCCCTCCGCCCAATCCTTTCCTATGGCAGCGAACTCTTTCTCCAACCATGCAATTCAGCCTATATTTATGCCATTGACAGAGGATATAAAAAAAGCTTTTGTATTGGACAGTGCTGCAAAGATGCTGGACAGAAAACGTTATGTTGCCAGTTTCTTTTTTTCTTTTCTTTTCTTTTCTTTCTTTGCTCCTTCCTTCCTTCCTTCCTTCCTCTTTTTCTTTCTTTTCCTTCCTTCCTTTCTCTCTCTCTCTCTCTCTCTCTCTCTCTCTCTCTCTCTCTCTCTCTCTCTTTCTTTCTTTCTTTCCTTCCTTCCTTTCTCTCTTTATTTCTTTCCTTCCTTCCTTCCTTTCTCTCTTTATTTCTTTCTTTCCTTCCTTTTTCTCTTTATTTCTTTTCCTTCCTCCCTCCCTCTTTCTTTCTTTCCTTCCTTCCTTCCCTCCTTCCTTCCTATCTGCCTTCCTTCCTTCCCTCCTGCCTGCCTGCCTGCCTTCCTTCCTTCCTTCCCTCCCTCCCTCCCTGTGTCCTTCCTTCCTTCCTTCCTATCTACCTTCCCTCTATCTTCTTCCTTCCTTCCTTCCTTCCTTCCTTCCTTCCTTCCTTCCTTCCTTCCTTCCTTCCTTCCTTCCTTCCTTCCTTCTTTCTTTCTTTCTTTCTTTCCTTCCTTCCTTTCTCTCTTTATTTCTTTCTTTCCTTCCTTTCTCTCTTTATTTTTTTCCTTCCTTCCTTTCTCCCTCCCTCTTCCTTCCTTCCTTTTTCTCTTTATTTCTTTTCCTCCCTCCCTCCCTCTTTCTTTCTTTCCTTCCTTCCTTCCCTCCTTCCTTCCTATCTGCCTTCCTTCCTTCCCTCCTGCCTGCCTGCCTGCCTGTCTGCCTTCCTTCCTTCCTTCCTTCCTTCCTTCCTTCCTTCCTTCCTTCCTTCCTTCCTTCCTTCCTTCCTTCCTTCCTTCCCTCCCTCCCTCCCTCCCTCCCTCCCTCTGTCCTTCCTTCCTTCCTATCTACCTTCCCTCTATCTTCTTCCTTCCTTCCTTCCTTCCTTCCTTCCTTCCTTCCTTCCTTCCTTCCTTCCTTCCTTCCTTCCTTCTTTCTTTCTTTCTTTCTTTCTTTCTTTCTTTCTTTCTTTCTTTCTTTCTTTCTTTCTTTCTTTCTTTCTTTCTTTCTTTCTTTCTTTCTTTTCTTTCCCAATCAAAAGTTCTACATGGACAAAAAAAAAAAACAGGCAGAAAATTTAAGACTGAGGATTAAGATCTTCATTTTTCTCCCTTTTTCATTTTTTTCCTTGTGCATTCCAATTGTTCTTAAAATATTTGGCAATGTCAATTAGTAACTGAGCAGAGTTAACTGATGAACACAATTTTCCACTAGACTGAGCACCCTATTGTAGTTGAGCTAACAGCAGCTTTCTGAGGTCATTATCATTCTCGGCTAGTTTTGCCCAGCTGCTTCATGCTGCAAAAGCCAAACTTTATACTGGAGCTTTGGGATGGCACGCAGCAACAGGGGGCTGGAAAAGGAGGAGTGGGAAGTTGGCGAAGAAGCTTAAAAAGCACACACACAAATAAAAATAAAATACGCTTGGAGAAAAGAGAACGTCAGTGCTTCTAGGTATTATATTTTTGGTGAGCTCTTGTTTCTGGGCTGATTTTGTCTCTCAGCTGGTGCTTTCCCCTCAGTGAATCTTGTTTTACAGTCTTCTTCAGTGAGGGTTGAGCATCGACATTAATAACTCATATGTGCTGGCGTCAGTTGCAGTGTTTCTCAGCTTCAGCAACACGGTACATTAAGATGTGTGGAGTTCAACTCCCAGAATTCCCTAGCCAAAATTCTGGGATTCCATAATGTACATATTAAAACTGCTAAGATTGACTAATATTGCTTTACAGAAATGCAGACCCTGAGAACCATCCAGAGGGGCAGATGATACACAGTTTTGTGGATAAATAGATCTGAAATACAGCTAAATACTGCATTTACTGTAAATACTTTGTGGGAAGTCATATAAGAACAATTCTAGTTATTTGCCATTTTATTTGATTCCTTGATGTAAGAACTAGAATTGTTCTTATATAACTTCCCGTGACGTCTATGGAATAGAATGGGTGACTAGCAAAAGGAAGAGGTTTTCTAGGGCTATAACCAGAAAGCTAAAACTGCAAGCAATATTTGATGACCTTTTGAAGTTCATCTAAAACACAGAACATAGCTAGAACGTATTTTTATTCATTTATTAGATTTCCAAACTACCTCAAGGAACTCTCCATAGTGTTTACATGAATATAAAATAGCTGCAATCTTATGCAACAATATGTTTGTATGTGTGCCTTCAAATCAATCTTCCCTTCCCTTCCCTTCCTTTCCTTTCCCTTCCCTTCCCTTCCCCTCCTTTTCCCACAGGGAGAGAGAAAGAGAAAGAGAGAAAGAGAGAGAGAAAAGAGAATGAATTTATGCCAGGAAATAATTAAGAGTGTTAAAATTTAAAAGCAGCATGCAGTGATCCCTAGGTTGCTTTGATTGGCAAAATATTCTCAGGAAGAGGTGACAAACAATTTGGGGGAAATTAAAAAGACACACTCACTGTACAATGGTCCTTCAGATTATTTGAGTTGTGGCTGTTATGGGGACCATCGCTGCTGATTATTTGTTTGTCTCGTTTGGTGTCAGGTTGACTGGGATGCAAAGCTGCACTTCTTTTAAAGCTCAGCTGTTATAACTGAACGCCATATGTAGCGTTTCTGATGCCCGATATGGAACACCGTGCATGCTGCTCCATGTTTGCAAGAGATTTAGAGAAGCTTGAATGCTGGGTATGAAAGCTGTGTGCATCTAGGCATTGGGGAAAGCACTTCCTGGCCAAGCATCAGCTTTTTGTTCTTACATAATGTCCATCTCTTGCAGAAGCCGAGAAGAAATTGGTTAACTGGAGAAGGCAAAAGGTCTATTCAGCCTAGTGGTCTGTTTCCAAGAGTGACCAACCAGATGTTGCTGGGAAGGTCACAAGCAGAATGTCATGTCAGATGCCAACCCCGTCTCATTAGTTTCTAAAACCTGATTATTCGGCAGATTGTGTAAGTTGTTGTGGGGTTACCATAAGGGATGGTTAAAAGCAGATAGACTAGGCTGTGGTGAGAATTTTTGGAAGTCCCTCTTTCGCAAGGGGACGAGGCAGGGACAATGATCAAGCTGCTTATTGGCTTTATAAATAGTGCATCGTCCAAGGAAGCCATTTATTGAATTGCTGTGTCAGGCTATTTCCACCGATTCATGTGCATTACTGATGATGTTACAACTATTATATCTCTTGGTTCCATCTCTGATCATTTTTCTTTCCATTTCAATCCAGTTATGAAGTCCTCAACTTGCAACCGTTCATCTAGTGATGGCGCTGAAAAAAGTGACTGTGACCGTTTTTCACAGTTACAACTTTTCCAGCATCTCCATGGTCATGTGAACAAAATTTGGACACTTGGCAACTGGCTCATATTCATGACCGTTGCTGTGTTCCCAAGATCATGTGATCCCCTTTTGTGACATTGTAACAAGCAAAGTCCATTGGAGGAAGCCAGGTTCACTTAACAACTGGGTTACTAATTTAACAAATGCAGGGATGTGGCAAAGGAAGGTTGTAAAATAGGAAAAAAATTCACTTATCAGATGTCTCACTTTAGAGCAGAAATGTTGGGATCAGTTGTGGTTGTAAGTCAAGGACTACTTATATGATACAAACTTTTATTTTTATTTTTATGTGATTCTTTTACTGAAACATTGCCATGTGGGAATGTGATGAAGAGTGGCCTTGAACCATTGAGAAATGCCAACCGTTCTGTACTAGCCAGACTTCGATAAAATTGAGCAGCTGTAATTTTGCTCAATTGTGATGTTAGTTTCTGTCATGATTATGATCTTAAAAAGAATTCTTCGGTAAGATCGGAAATGGTAGACCAGTTTCTTTCAATTGTATTTCACTCTTATTGATCAAAAGTTTATATCTTACGGCACATCACTCAGTTGAGATAGAATGGGCACCAGGCTAGAATATGGGACACTGTGAGTTCTAATCCTGCCTTAGGTAGGATAGCCCACTGGGTCACTTTGGACAATCATTAGGAATGGTGAGTTCTAGTCTTGACGTACTGTAGGCATAAAAACCAACCGGGTGACTTTGGACCTGTCTTCTCTCTCTCTCTCAACCCAACACACCTCTCAGTTTTGTTGATGTGAGAAAAATCAAAGGAAGAAGAATTATTAGATATGTTTGACTTGTTTATAAAATAATAAAGTAGGATATAAATAAATTAAAATAAATATAATAAAAATAAACGAACTACAGAGAAAGGGTACAAATCACTCCATGTTTTCAAGGAAAAGGAGTGTAACTTCTAAAAAATGGTGGAATGGTAGCTTTGTAATACCCCTTTGAAGTAAAACTCATCCTAGAACACTACCTAAGTGAGATGTAGGAGTTATCAACTTCACGCAGAATATAGCTTTTATCTTCCCCCCAATTTTGGGGGGGTTAGATTAAGAGTAACTTTGTGAACACCAGTATAGTCGCTGAAAGACAGCACAATGGTGCTACTAATAGGCAGGAAGCACAAGAAGATCCCTATTTAAATTTTCATTACTAGTTATTTAAGGATATTACCAAAAATATTTCACTGTCACCATATGATATTCCTATATATAGCAAGTATGAATCAGATACCTACTGTAGAATGCATTATAAAAATAACACTGTAATATGTTCGTGCTTAGATCGGTATTTAGAGTTTTTAAAAACCACCAAGATACAGTCTGTTTTCCTCAGCATCACAGCATGGTTTGATTGAAAGAAGTCTAAGCATTCTATTGTTATTTATTTAAAAACACACACAGGTCCATTTTGAAGAAAAATTCAAATGCCTTAAATATACAAGCATACATTAAAATGACTCTAGTTTAAAAAAAAGGGAAGGGAAGGGAAGGGAAGGGAAGGGAAGGGAAGGGAAGGGAAGGGAAGGGAAGGAAAGGGAAGGGAAGGGAAGGGAAGGGAAGGGAAGGGAAGGAAAGGAAAGGAAAGGAAAGGAAAGGAAAGAAAAGGAAAGGAAAGGAAAGGAAAGGAAAGGAAAGGAAAGGAAAGGAAAGGAAAGGAAAGGAAAGGAAAGGAAAGGAAAGGAAAGGAAAGGAAAGGAAAGGAAAGGAAAGGAATCAAATATTAGTGGTGGAGCACTGAAATAACAAAGCAAACAGGACAATAAGGAAAAATGTTTCTGGAGCACCCACCTTTGAGCAAAATGCTTTTGAGAAGGAAATTATGATGAATGTGCACTAAATAATAGTCTGTTCTGAAAAGGCCCTACTCTGAGTCATTGCTTGCCAAGTCTTATTCAGATATTGAATAGAACACATGGAAAGGAATATATGGCCGAGGACACCTTTTGAGAGATTTAGATCACTGAGAGCTTTGAAAAACCGAACACTGATACAAAAACTGAAAGCAAGTAGAGAAGAAAATTGAGGTAATATGTTCTGAATACATAGACACAGCAAGATGGTCTTGTGGAGTGTAGAATTTTCCTTAGGCATTTTCAGTGAAGCTTCAGAGCATGGAGGAACCTGAGGTGACTTGTTCTTTAATGACTGTATGGTCAAAGGTTAGCTTACTGGTCAAGGATGGCAAAAACATGCCACACTGCTGATACCCTTGGTATATCCAGAAGAATTGTGAGATCAAGCAATAACCCCCAATTTATAAAGCAGATATTTTAGGATTAGTGTTCCATCAATCAGAGGTCTAGTTGTCTACCCGCATTTAAAGGATAGTTTCTTTGGTTGATACCAAATTGACCCTAGAAATATATTCATTGGAACGTCTTCCTCAAATGTACACGCTGCAATTATAAGCATAAAATCTTAGCCTTTGTATAATGTATTGAAGTGTGGAAAGAAACCTGGACCTCGGGATCATTAATAAACTTGAGATTAAAGCGGGGTTGAATCAGAGATTTCATAGCCCACAGCTCTAACCACAAAAACTTAAACTCATCTGGAACATCAATTTAGAATTAGCTTTACCAAGCTACTTTTCATTTTATCATTAACTGTATTTCACTTACACCGTGCCTCTTCCATATTGGAGATGCTGATTTATTACAACATTAATTGAATGTATAATAAGTCTGCGGAAGAAGCAACATCTGGAAGTTGTTGATTACATATACCTCAAATTCCAAGAATTCATTCAAACAAAGAAATGTTTGAATTACAATTGATGAAAGCCCAGGGTGACCATATGATGTGGTTGGAGTATTAGTGGTCATTTAGCTAGTTTTGGGTTGCTTTGGACCTACCTAGAATCTCTAGGGACTCAGCTCTTGATGCACAAGACTCTAGAATTAGATCCATTTTTGGAACCATGAGAATACTAATGTTTAGCACTTCATGTTTTTCTTAACAAATGCTTGGGCTGGTATCCCAAGGGGAGTGCCCCGCTTCGACCAACTTTTTATAATGAAAACAAGGAGGCGTAGCAAACATGTGCCTCAAGGGAAACGCAGCTGCTGTTTCATCCTGTGGGATAGTTTTTCTCATTCAGAATAGTAAACCAGCTAAAAGGATAAGGATTACATTAATGTGGTAGCAACGTAGCAAAGCATTGTTGAGATGATACTTGTAAAATGTAAGTGCAGGAACTGGCTTTGCCCCTCCCTTGAGGCAGAAATGATCAGGCTCAAATTATCATATTGGATATGTTATTAGAAGACCCAGCTCCCTTGAAACTTCTATAATCAGGGGGAAAATGGAGGGAAAGAGAAGAGGACAACAGCAGCAAGGTGGATAGACTCAATTACGTTGGGGGTGGAGGCACTGTTGGAAGAACTTAAAATGCAGCATTGAATTTGGGCCATCTTGGAGAAAGTCTGTCTAAGTGCTTGCTAAGAGTTGACCTGGATTTGATGGCATATAACAATAATCATATTCTAGTTATGCATTCAGAGTTCCCTCAGACTCCCCTTAGGAAGACATAGAGACAGTTTTTTCCCTCATGCCATCACTCTGCTAAACATTTAAGTCCCACAGAACTGTCTTAGTTCTGATATTTATCCATGTAGTAGGGCTATAGTATTATCATTATCCTTTCATCTTTTTATTACTACCTCTTATTGTTATCATATTATGATTATTATTACTCTGTTGCTTTGCATGTACACTGAGAGCTTCTGCACCGGAGAGAGATTCCTTGTGTGTCTAATCATGCTTGGCCAGTTATTCTATTCTATTCTATTCTATTCTATTCTATTCTATTCTATTCTATTCTATTCTATTCTATTCTATTCTATTCTATTCTATTCTATTCTATTCTATTCTATTCTATTCTATTCTATTCTATTCTAGGAGAGAGATTCCTTGTGTGTCTAATCATGCTTGGCCAGTTATTCTATTCTATTCTATTCTATTCTGTTCTGTTCTATTCTATTCTATTCTATTCTATTCTATTCTATTCTATTCTATTCTATTCTATTCTATTCTATTCTATTCTATTCTATTCTATTCTATTCTATTCCAGATTCTACATTCTGGTATCTGAAGCCATATAGCGAAATATATAACACTTTTGGAAGGTAGTAAGTTAGGTAATGGGTGCTGCCCATGTGCCCAAATACAGTTTTATGTCACGGATATGCACCATAGATATGCCACAGATACCTAGAGTGTAATGATCAGGTGACAGAGATGTCCATTTCCCATAACTAAACATAACAAAGACAATTTATTTCCACCCATTCAACTCCTACTACAAACCAATGTTTTGTAAGGTACGTGTCTGCCCCACTGTTATCCACATAGTGGATCTATCATTAGGTGGCCAGGTATAAAAGTGACACCCACCCGCTTGTGTTTTTGCAAACTATTATTCCAATTTTTGCAAACTATTATTCCAACCTGGCCCATATTTTACCCAACTTGGTTGGATAATTCCACATTGGTATGTTTCTGTTTCTCTTGATTAAGTATATGTTGGTAAAAGAAGCCATGATGGACAAGACAAAGAGCAGAAAGGAGTACAACAGCATGTAATTACTCATATTTAAGGGAGGGCATCATTTGCAGCATCTCTGCCAGCTGTATTGAGTGGCCAATCATGTTGTATACTTAACAGTATACAATTAAAGGGTGGTTGAGTGGGTCCACTTCTATTGACAATGTTTTATTGTGTTTCCCACATAATTTACATCCTTGACATGGTCCATCCCTTTTTCAAATAATGACTCGTATTAGGTACCTACAGTTTTTACTGTAGTAGTTCCAACAGATTAAAGGTTTTTACACTGTGCTTTGCAACTTTAATGCATTATTTTAGCCATATTTTCCTCCTCCGCTTTTATTTTAAACTTTGTTAAAAAAAAAAAAGATTGGTTGAAACTAAGCTAGTCAAGGCTACAGAATCTGGCAAATGTTGCAAGTTTAAAAATACACCCATAATAATAATCAAACTTCTTCATCAGCTGGGCTGTTACTTAAATTATAGAATAATTTTTGGCATTTGGTAAAGGCAGAGGTTTAAAAACTTTGTATTTCCATTGTTGTTAATGCTGTTTTGTGAAAGGTCCATGTAGGAGAGAATCCAAACAGAAAAATTGTGATTAACGTAGTGGGGATAAGTTTAGAAAAGTGCCGGACTCATTTTTTTTAAAAAAACAAAACAAAACCCTTTCTTCAACTACAAAACCGTGGGATCACCTATTATAGGAAGATCAAGGCAATTCTAACAATTTATTACTGGTGTATTTGTTGATTCTTTTATGGCTGAGTTCCATGCAAAAATCTGTGGCTTTATGTGATCTTGTTAATTGTTGTTAGCACAGTTCCTTCAGGAAGCATTATCCATAACCTATGGGAGAGTTTCTCTTACTGTTATGCTTGGGAAATTTCAAACAGTGGTAGCTCAGTGGAAGGAAAGCAAAGGAAGACGAAGGTATTTATCCTTGAGGCTATTGTCTCATGTGCTACTCAGTGGAGTTTGGGTTTTAATCCTGGTTTCCCAGTGATGTGATAACCGAAAAACAGAGTTGAAAGGGGTCTTGGGGGTCTTCTAATCCAACCCCCTGCTCAAGTAGGAAACCCTATACCATTGCAGGCAATTGTCCAATCCTTTCTGAAAAACTTCCAGAGGCAGTTTTGTTTAATTGTCCTCATTGTCAGGAAATATCTCCTTAGTTCTAGGTTGCTTCTCTCCTTGATTAGTTTCCATCCGTTGCTTCTTGTCCTGCCTTCAGGTGCCTTGGAGAATAGCTTGACTCCCTCTTCTTTGGGGCAGCCCTGATTGTCAGGAAATATCTCCTTAGTTCTAGGTTGCTTCTCTCCTTGATTAGTTTCCATCCGTTGCTTCTTGTCCTGCCTTCAGGTGCCTTGAAGAATAGCTTGACTCCCTCTTCTTTGGGGCAGCCCCTGAGATATTAGATCACTGTTATTCTGTCCTTCTTTTCATTGATCTTCATAAGCACTTAGGGCTGTATGTTAGTACAGAATCTTTTTGCAGAGTCTATTAAAGATCTTAGTAAGTTGGGAGATAGTAAGGGGGAGAAGAGGGTGGGTTCAGCTGTACCTGTGTGTAAATAAATGTTTCCATAGAGCTTAGTTAATCATAGAAACACCCAGGTGAGCTGAATATGAAAGGGATTCTACATAAGAGTCCTTTTCATGCTTATTTAGTACAGTCGCCTTTGTACGGTAATACCTTTTTCCCAGAAGGCCTTTGAAAAAAAAATGGTCACAAAATAGCACAAGAATGCATTGATTGTGAGTAAAAGTTGGAGCCATTGTTCTAATGACACCTGTAAAACATAATTATAGCCCCTATCTGTTTTCGCTCATATTTGGAGAGGAACATTCATTGCTTCTAATCTCAGGCGTGGAAGGCTTAGATTCCTTTAAGCAGCATCAAAGTAATGACAACAGCAAGCAGCTGCTAACTGTCTTTTCCTTGTAGTTACTCACCCAGCTGTTTAGAAGGGAAGGGAGAGGCCCAAAATTTATTCCCTCTGGATTGGTCAGCTTTGCAAACTGTCATAGTACTTTTGGAAGTGACATCAAGTAGTGAATCTATGCACCTGCACTAAAAGGAAAGAGAATGAATGAATGAATGTTATTTTAATAAAAATAACAGAATAATAGATTTGAAAGGGACCTTGGAGGTCTTCTAGTCCAACTGCCTGCTGAAGCAGGAAATCCAGTGGTGGGATTCAGCCAGTTCGCACCACTTCGGCATAACCGGTAGCTAATTTTTTTTGTTGCCCAGGCCCAGAATGGACTTCTGGAAGTGGCATCCACACAGAGAACCTGTTCTTCACCTATTTGAATCCCACCACTAAGGAAACCCTATAGTTGCCAATCTCTTCTCAAAAACCTCCAGGGATGGAACATCCACAGTTTTTGAGGACAAGCCATTCCACTGATTAATTGTTCTGTCAGGAAATTTCTCCTTAGTTCTAGATTGCTTCTCTCCCTGATTAGTTTCCATCCATTGCTTCTTGTCCTGCTATGAGCTGCTTTGGAGAATAAGTTGACCCACTCTTCTTTGTGGCAGTCCCGTAGATATTGGAAGACTGCTATTATGTCTCCCCTGGTCTTTCTTTTCATTAAACTAGACATACCCAATTCCTGCAACCACTCTTCATATGTTTTGGTCTCTGGTCCTCTAATCATCCTTGTTGCTCTTCTCTGCACTCTTTCTAGAATCTCAAAATCTTTTTAATATCATAGCAACAAAAACCAGATGCAATATTCCATATGTGGTCTTACTGAGGCATTATAAAGTGGTACTAACACTTCACATGTAATAATTATGTATAAGTTCAAGTACTTCTTTGGTGATGTTCAGATTTCCTTTCCCATTCTACAATAATATGGCTCTGGAAGTAGCAATATTACTACTGTTTTGTCACTGCTGTATCTTGTACTCTTCCAGCGGCATAGGAAAAATAGAAAATTAGAAGGAATGAATTGGTTTCAAGTGGAATAACCTTATTTCAGATCCCTGATCCAATTGGATAAATCAAACTTGTTTGGAAAAAAAAGAGAGGGACATTTTTGTATGCTCTATGCCTTCCAGACCATCAGATTGTTTCAAACTCATCCAGCTCAATTTGCCAGTGTGATGCAAATTGCAAGTTTCTATTTGGAAATTTGATTTGAACTAGGAATTGGTTCACATTGGGTTGGAACTCAACTTCCAAATCAACTCAACTTTGTCCAGGCTTATCAGAATTCACATTGGCTGGACTTATGTAAGAGGGGCCAACTTGGCTATGCATTTTAGGGCTCTGGGTGTCCAGTTGGTTGGGCTAGAGGCAAGTAGACCTTATGAAACAGGATCAAAGTTGAGAGACTGTTCTAAAAAATCAAAGCGGCTGAAGGCAAGTGTATTGTCAAGGGAAATGACATACGACCATATGGTATCCCAAGTTCTTCAAAACAAGAAATAAAGGAATAAAACAAATTCTAAATAGGTTTCTCAATATAAAATCAGGAGAGTTTAGCTCATCTCTTCCCATTTTGGGGGCCCTCAATTTTGGCAATCATCTTGTAGAAATGTCTGCTTTATTTCTTTTGTAGTTATGAATTTTTGATAATCCAGACTTCAGGTCAACAAATTTCGACTGTGTATTTCCTAAACCTTTGAATTGTTCAGCTCAGTTTTTATTCTTAAAAAATAAAATTCTCATTTGCCTATATAAAACCTTTACCACATTACTTGATATACCATGGGGTTTTTTTTCAGCCAGTGTTAATCAGCCCCCAAGAATCTTTTTTGTTCCACAAAAGTTAGGGATTTTAAGTTAATAAAGCAATGAATCAACTGTCTAACACCCACTGCTATTAATGAATGAAGTTGGAGCACAGATCTTTAATTTCTATCCTATATAACTATGAAAATGATGCTGATATAGATTATGCCAGCAAGTTTTTTTAAAAATACATTTTGATTTCATGATGAGAATTGACTGGTGTTCTTAAAAAAAAAATAATCCATCCTGTCATTTAATTCTTTTGCTTCACTTTCTCACTCTGTTGTTGTAATCAAATCCAAGTGTCTTTGCTTTAGGGAATGATTCGAGTAGATACAGGTGTTGGGGAATTCAGACACATTCATTGTCCTCCCTTAATTTTAGTTTTGCTGATCTGGAAACATCCTCTTGGACAGTACTTGTAAATTGATTCTGCAGCTGGACTTTGGAGAGTTTATTTGTGGCCTGCAACACAATAGCTGTAAACTACCACCCCACTATACAATAAGAAAATGAAAGGCCAAAGCGGTCATTCAGAATAGGCCTCATTAGGCATGCCATCCATATGGTAGTAGCTTTAGCACAAGGCATCGCTTGCTGTCTTATTTTGAAGCAGTGCTTGTTGGAGAACAAGCTCATAGAGAGCAAGAATCAATCTGTGGGATTTTGGTGGTCCCGGTCTGAAATTTCTGGTCTGAAATGGAAAAAATTCATGTTTTAGGATGCTGAAATGTTATACGTAGCTCATGTTGGGATAAGGATGAGCCTGAGGTGCCTTGCAATTAAGCATAAATTATAAGAAGACAAAAATATTGATTTCTTTGAAGGTCTTTGAAAATACACAAAATGACCACAGAAGCTAAGATAAGACCGCAACAGGATGTGCACAGGGCAAGGGTACCATGTGTGACCCTTTGTTTTGACTGGAAAGTGGCAAGGAAACCAACACTGGCAAGTTCTAGCTTGCGTATTGAATACCAAACAAACAATGAACACCAGGACAAACTTTTTATGTCAAAATGCATCGAAGACCAAATTCAACGAGATTAAAAGCAATCGAGTACCGAGATACGACTGTAGACCCAACCAACCCAGTATCTTGATACTGATTGCAGCCAAGTTTTCAGGATGGAAGTTATGTAGTTCCAGTCTGGAGATGCCAGGAACTGAACCCAGGAGATGCCACTGATTTCTATGCTACAAGCTTTGTTCTGTCACTTAGCATTGCAATAATCCTAGCGGTATTATGTTAACAGGGTGGCCTGGTGGCTCAGCAGTTATGACCTATAAAGCCCTTTATGGCAATGGGCCAGGATACTTGCAGGACCGTCTTCTGCCTCATGAATCCCAGCGACCAGTTAGGGCGCATAGGGTTGGCCTCCTATGAGTCCCGTCTGTTAGACAATGTCATCTGGCGGGACCTAGGGCTAGGGCCTTCTCTGTTGCTGCCCCAACCCTCTGGAACCAACTTCCCTTAGAGGTTCGTACTGCTCCCTCCCTCCTAGCTTTCTGAAAACTCTTAAAAACACATCTATGCAGACAGGCTTGGGGCGTGTGAGCTGCGCTCTGCCCCTGGGCCTTTGATTGGGAGTGTATGTTGTATGAGTGGGTATAGTTTTATAGTTTTATATTGTATTACTATTTTAAATGACTTATATATTTTTGTACTTGTATTTCTGTTGTGAGCCGCCCTGAGTCTGGGGAGAAGGGCAGCATATAAGTCAAAATAAAGATAAAGATAAAGAAAGACAAAGATAAGATGCTGGGCTTGTCGGCTGGAAAGACCTGAACACCACATGATGGAGTGAGCTCCCATCCTCACCCCAGCTCCTGCCATCCTAGCAATCTGAAAGCAAGCACATGCAAATAGATAAATAGGTACCATTTTGGTGGGAAGGTAACAGCATTCTGTGACATTGTGCTGGCCACATGACGCAGAGATGTTTTTGGACAGCGCTGGCTCAATGGCCTTGAAATGGAGATGAGCAACGCCCTCTGTAGTCGGCGATGATTAGTGGAGTAAAATCCACAGGCACTTCTTTGCCTTTACCTTTGTTATGTTAGCACATTTTGTAACTAGTGCTGATCTTGCCACGTAGAGACGTCTGAGCGAAGATGAAGAGAGAATTGCTTCTGATGAGTAAGGAAAAAATGCCTAGACTTGCAACTTCTGAGCAAGTGACAAAAAGGGGAGCCGAAATGTGAGCTCAAAAATAAAATTTTAAAAAAAATTGTCCCCTCTTTCTCCCTTACCCTACCTACTCTCTGATTTTAGGATGAAAATATTTCATTTAACTGTTTGTTTCGGCCTTAGAATTACATGTCACGTTAGCTTTCCTGCAAATTTGTATTTCACCAGAAATCAGTGGTAGGTTTAATTCATCTTAAATTATTTCATCATCTGTGCATGTGTGCTTTCCTTCCCCAATTTTGGCAACACTTACAGCCTCCTGGTATATATTTCTTCATTTAACTGAGATGACTTGTCAAATTGATTGATAACTCTTTCTCTCTACCCCCCACCAATAGACAAGGTTTTAGTCACTTTCCTGTTGGCAACAACCACACCTTGTGTGGGATTCGTTCTCTGGTGCTGAGCAGGCTCATAAAGAAGGGAAGATTTCCAATTTTTTACATTTAGGAAAAAATTAAGTGTAGCTATGATTGATTTCCATATTTGCGGCTAAGGTCTGGCTGAAGAAGAGGATGGTGAGTTATGTACTTGTGTTTGGAAAGTGTAGGTGTATAAATAGTATCTATGGGCTTGCAACGGCTAAATGTGCCAGGATAAGCTGCTTCCCAAATGAAGACAATATTTAAGAGGGGGGAAAAAAAGCATTGGGGTAAGGAAAATTCAATTGCAGCCTGAAAATTTCAGCTAACCTTAAGCATAAGTGGTCAACTTTCTTATTCTCCCGGTAGAAGAGAATAGCTGTAGTTTGGGGTTGAACTGTGGGGTCCTTAGTGCTCTTGGTTGTTTTCTTTCAGACATTTCATTACCCATCTAGGGAACATCATCAGTGCTAGAAGGGAGTAGGGTTCTGATTCTCCTTTTTGGCCAGGAGGTATGATGGCAATGAAACTTCTGAATCTGGAGCCCTCTGTATGCTTTTATATAGTGGAAATTTATTTTGTCCCAGGCTGATTTTCATTGCGGATAACCTTCTCAACTTCTTGTAGATGATAAGGGGCTATTCTCCCAATACCTAAATTTAAAGGTTTGCCCTCCAGCTCTCTGCTTCTGTCCCCTCAATTCCCAGTACTCTTCTTTCTTTGGCTTCTCTCTTTCCATTCATTCTCTTCCCCTTTCAACTGGCACAAATTCAACTGAATTAAAAAAAAAAGAATAGAAAGAAAAGCACAATGCCATCCGTTTGGATGGATGTGATCTCCAAATTAGAAGCTCTACATATTATATATGACACCCCATATTACAATTTCCAGAGACCTACTGTTATCTACCATGACCAGTGTTGAGGAAAGCTCAGAATTGTAATTCAACAACTGGGAAGCCATGTGTTGTTGATTCCTTGTAAAGAATAGCTCTGCTGCTCTAAAAATGTTCTGATGGTCCCTGTTGATTTTTTAGATCCCATATAAGTCGATAGTAAGCAAGATCCAAGAGGGAAAACACAGGCTTCCATGTCTATGGAGATTCTTAGCCATCCAGGTCATGGTTATCCCAAAGGTGCCTTTTCACCTTTCACCCAAAGGTGCTTTTTCAAGAACTGAAGAAGATTCTTGGATGGGAAATGAAACCTCTTCAAGGAAAAACAAAGAAAGTCCAGTTGCCTCTAGAAAAGCATCTTTGGGACATGGACTTGCACAAAAAGAGCATAGAATTAGTAGTCATATTCTCTGCATCCCTGATTTACATGTATCAGAAACTATGATTTATAGCAACATCCGTTTTCTACAGAGACAAGAAGATGACTCAAAGGATTGGAAGGGAGTTTCTGTTTTTATGTGGTCCTTGGTGCTCTCTGAGCTTGGTGGTTTTCTTGCAGACATTTCATTACTAAACTAGGTAACAGCATCAGTGCCCTAATAATATCTGATTTCGTAATGAATTTTGTAATGACCCCACAGTTCAGTCCTGATCTACAAATATTCTCTTCTATCAGTTGCTATTTCAGCAGGCGTAAAGCTGAATGCTATCACTTCAGAAGCTTGTCCTTGGGGTGAAGAGACTCTGAAGCAAGTCTTGATAGACAGAAGGAGGTTTTCAAAATCTTCAGGGAGAAAAAAGGAACAAATATTTGTAGGAAGAGTCCTGCTAAGAAAACAAGACCAGATGGAATTAAACATCATGCCTGTTGGTCACAAATGAGCTAAATTATGAATCTTTGGGCTCCCTGCCTTCCCTTATAATAAATGTGCTCCCAGGATGTCAGGGTGTTAAATTGGAAACACTGGTTCGGTATATCTTGGCTATGCAGAAACCACAACTTGGGAAGGTCCCAACACTCTTTCACAGCTATTACTTCAAGAATCCAGAGAGTGCCAGTGAACCTGCTGCCACACATTGTCGGATGAATCTGGGAGTCAGGCTGTAGAGGAGAGCAGAAAGCTTGAAGAAAGACATACAGGAAAGCTTCTCAGATTCAAATGATGGGGTTTGAAAAGAAAAAGAGAAAGAAGAATAGATTTGTACACACACACACACACACAGAGAGAGAGAGAGAGAGAGAGAGAGAGAGAGAGAGATGCACATATACACGCACCATGCTGGTCCTGTTAGCTTGAACTTTTGGATAGTTATCCTGTTAAGAGACAGACGGTCAGAATCCAACTAGTTTAGTTACTTAGCTACACATACATACTGTACATACAATATTACATAATTTCTAAATAATTCTATCATTTCTTTCAGCATTCGGTTGGGTTGGAAAGACTCAACCAAGGAGATTTAGCATGATCCATGACGCATTTATCTGAAAGCAGTTTTATTTGGGGCACAACGTCATTCTTTGAGGATGCCGCAGGCCAACCTGGGGCAATAGTGGTGACTTTGTGAAGTTGAGTCGATTCTCAGGAAAGGCATCTCAACCTTTCTAAGATGCTTAGCTTCCAGACAGAGAGAGGTTTGCACTGTCTTTGCAGCAAAAGGGACAAGAAGAGACTTTAAAGATGAAGGATGATTCCATGAGAACTGAAGTAGGGAAGGAAAATCTGAGAATTCTGAGGGAAGTTCCTTTGTTAACATTGTGAAAGGGACAGAAGATGTTAAAGAATTTGTTGGCCAAAATCTCTGTAAAAGTAAGTTGTCCATGTTCAGAACTGTCTTCTGCCGCTGCTTCCAGTCAGTTAAACGATGGGAATCTAAATGAATTTTCTTACAATCTGCCAATAGCTTCACTTTTGTCCCTGTTGAAAAGAAGTTCACATGTTCTTATTTAATTGTTGTTGTTGTTGTTTTCAGTTCCCATTAAGTAGATGCTGACTCATGGTGGCCTTGCGGACAGGTATCCTAAACTATGTTTGCTGTTCTGTCAGGTGACTAATCATTGCTAAAGCGACATCCATAGTTATTGTGATTGCATCAATCTAACACATTTCTGGTATTCTTTTGGGTTTTTCTTTAGATGCACCAAGTACTTCCCCCCCCTGATTTTTCTCTTTCACATCATATAATTCTCAAAATAGAGAATTATTTCCTTTTCTGTTTGCAATACAAATGTATCTTTGAAATATTTTTTTACCCCATCTCTCCTACATTCAGAAAATGCCCAGTCTTGTTACTCAAATCTTGGTTAAGTCAACTGCCTAGTTTAGAAATTAAATTTCAGAAAACCTAGGAATAAAATACAATGTAAAATAGGTGGAAGGAAGGATTTCAAGGCTGTGCAGCTTTCTGTTTTTCCAGCTAGCAAGCAGGTTTCCAAAGAGCCTGAAAATCTTTGTTTTGCATTACAAAATATTTTTTTCTTTCCTCTTACTTTCAGGGTCAGCTTTTAATTCCTTTCATTAACATAACTCTCTTATAAACTGAATGATTTTGTTATGTTTTCCTCTAGAAAAAAAAGTAATATATTCTCTTCTTCCTTTCTCTCTCCTCTAGTCTTCCTTATTACTTAAAAGGAACTATTGTTTTATTAAAAACTGCAGTAATTCCTATCCTGAAAAAAGATATCTCTTTGCCTTCCCACAGTTATGGCATATTTTGCAAAACGGATAATGCCAGGAATTTGGTTTCAGCCCACAACAGTGTTTTTTAATCAAGGGTTTTTTTAAAATAAAAAAAAAGGAAGAAAGAAAGAAAAAAAGCTCAGGAAATTGTTTTGTTTTAGGATTTTGATTTGGAAAATGAAACATAATACAGAGTAATAATGAAGGCCCCCTCCTCAATCAACCTCAATGAAGTCATCAACCCGGGTGACTAATGATGCTCATGAATTCTTAGAGCTTGATTAAAGACACAAAGTGTTATTCTAATGACCTTACCCAAAAGATTGGCAATTCAGTATTCTTACTGCAGTGTGCATTGTATGCAATAGATTGGCCCAAAGGTATCCAGCCAGTTTCCATGCCTAAAAAACAACCTCATATCTCCATCCCCTAGCTTAGCCCCTTAATGGTTACATCATACTGGCTCTTATATGTATAGGTAGGTGTTTTATCAGACTAGAGTAGCCCTTGACTTACAACCAAAATTAAGCCCCAAATTTCTGTTACTAAGTGAAACACTTTGCTCCCATTTTATTACCCTGCTTGCCACACTTGTTAAATAAATCACTCCAGTTATTAAGTTAGGAAGAAGAAGAAGAAGAAGAAGAAGAAGAAGAAGAAGAAGAAGAAGAAGAAGAAGAAGAAGAAGAAGAAGAAGAAGAAGAAGGAGGAGGAGGAGGAGGAGGAGGAGGAGGAGGAGGAGGAGGAGGAGGAGAAGGAGAAGGAGAAGGAGAAGGAGAAGAAGAAGAAGAAGAAGAAGAAGAAGAAGAAGAAGAAGAAGAAGAAGAAGAAGAAGAAGAAGAAGAAGAAGAAGAAGAAGAAGAAGAAGAAGAAGAAGAAGAAGAAGAAGAAGAAGAAATCGAAAAAATATTAGACTGCGGAAATGGACAGACTTACTTTAAGGTTGAAAGAAAAAGAAGAAGCAGAGTATTTTCAAACTTGGGACCTATTTTATCAATGGTTAGAGAAAAGATTTAGGGATTAGGAATTTAATTTGTATTAGGGAATAAGATACTCAGACAACGTGTTTTTGTTGAATAATTATTATTGAACTCTGTTTAAAAAAATAATAATAAACCTTTTTAAAAAAAAAGAAAAGAAAAATCTTTCACTTAGCGACAGAAAGTGAAAATATAACTGTGGTTGCACGTTGAAGACTCCCTGTACTTATTAAAAAGCCAAACCTATTTTGACATCGACTGCGTCTGAGTTACAGGATTATAATAATTCTGCTTTGAAGAGAACGGGAAAAGTCTATCCTGAATCCTTAGCAGGAAAGACCAAATCCTATGTCAACAGCGAATGTTTCTCTTCCGATCATGAAAGCTCTTTTTTCTTCTGCCTTGATGTACAATATTCCAAATGGTGTTTTCATTGGGGGGGGGAGGAGAGCATGGCCAGGAAACCAATAATCCTTTCTTTTAACTTGATATTTTGGATGCTGATCTTTATTCCATCGACAATGTATGTCAAAGAGTGTGAGGTTGCGTCTGCAGCTCATACCAGTTCCCTGTCATTTCTGGAGAGCATTTGTTTTCTAAACAAAGAATTGGGCTGCAGTTTAAGTATTGTCTTTCCGAACATATTTCAAACTGAAATTAACCATGCTCAAACCTCTGCCTTAAAGATCAAGTGATATATTTATTATTATTATTATTATTATTATTATTATTATTATTATTATTATTATTATTATTATTATTATTATTAAAATGATCTGTGATTTATGCATCTAACTTATCGTAAACCTGCTTTGTAACCGAATATGCAGTCAGAAGCTTAACATTACATTGTTTTCCTTTGACAACGTATCCACGAGACCACTGCAGCTGTTCCTTTACTCACAATAGCAGATTAATTAACACAATCATACGCTGTTGGCTCCTACTCAATGAGTAGGTCTGCAGTGGGGTAGATAGGTAAATCCTTTAAATGTGTATGAGATAAAGGATATACTATGGTAGTTTTATAACTAGCCAGTTTTGCTTCTGACTAGTCAGCCCTATCAGCAATGCTTCAGTGATTCCAGAAACAGTGAGCTTACATTTCAAAGGCTGCCACACCTATTCCAAAGCCATAATGCTGAAATCAAAATGTAAAAAAGCGCTCGGCCTTTCCAAAATCAGCATATTCTGTTAGAATAACAGTCAAAATAATTGCCTCCAGCATTTGGATCTGCGGCATGTTTTTTTTTTCTTTAAAAGTCCCAACCTTGGACAAAATAAAGATCTAGAAGGAAATCAGCCTTTCAGTTTTATACCTCATTAATCTGGACTGCGGGTTTTGTGGCATCTGTTTTTTTTTTTAAGTCCTTAAAGAATTTTTTTTAATCTCTCTCTCTCTCTCTCTCTCTCTCTCTCTCTCTCTCTCTCTCTCTCTCTCTCTCTCTCTCTCTCTCTCTCTCTCTCTGTGTGTGTGTGTGTGTGTGTGTGTGTGTGTGTGTGTGTTTCGATGAATATGTGAGCAGTCACATTTCCTGAATTAGTTGGTGGCAACGTTGTAAGAATGTATTTGGCAACTTTCATTGATGTGATAGGTTTGTTGAAAAAGGTTTGCTTGCAGAATATGTAAAAAAAAAAAAATCAGTTTTAAATACTTGAAATGACATACCTTTCTGTTTGGAGAAATGGGTAGCCCAGCTGCAAGTCTCACAATATATTGGATCATGTGCAGGAGGAATAATAATTCTACTTATTGTTTCATAATGAGAATTTAATCTATACTTTATGAAAACAGATTGAGTCCACCCTGAAGGCCACCCTCCATTCCTGGAATCCTGTTTTTTATGACTATATTAGTATTTTTTTTTCCTCCTGTGTTATTTCTAGCAAGACCAAAATTAAACTTTTTTGTTTGCTTAAGACTTTTAAACTTTCCTTGCAAATGTTAAACCAACTTTCCTTTCCTTTCCTTTCCTTTCCTTTCCTTTCCTTTTCCTTTCCTTTCCTTTCCTTTCCTTTCCTTTCTTTCCTTTCCTTTCCTTTCCTTTCCTTTCCTTTCCTTTCCTTTCCTTTCCTTTCCTTCCTTTCCTTTCCTTTCCTTTCCTTTCCTTTCCTTTCCTTTCCTTTCCTTTCCTTTCCTTTCCTTTCCTTCCCTTCCTCCCTTTCCTTTCCTTCCTTTCCTTCCTTTCCTTTCCTTTCCTTTCCTTTCCTTTCCTTTCTTCCTTTCCTTTCCTTTCCTTTCCTTTCCTTTTCCTTTCCTTTCCTTTCCTTTCCTTTCCTTTCCTTTTCCTTTCCTTTCCTTTCCTTTCCTTTCCCTTCCCTTCCCTTCCCTTCCCTTCCTTTCCTTTCCTCTCCTTTCCTTCCTTCCTTTCCTTTCCTTTCCTTTCCTTTCCTTTTCCTTTCCTTTCCTTTCCTTTCCTTTCCTTTCCTTTCCTTTCCCTTCCCTTCCCTTCCCTTCCCTTCCTTCCCCTTCCCTTCCCTTCCCTTCCCTTCCCTTCCCTTCCCTTCCTTTCCTTTCCCTTCCCTTCCCTTCCCTTCCCTTCCCTTCCCTTCCCTTCCCTTCCCTTCCCTTCCCTTCCCTTCCCTTCCCTTCCTTCCTTTCCTTTCCTTTCCTTTCCTTTCCTTTCCTTTCCTTTCCTTTCCTTTCCTTTCCTTTCCCTTCTCCCTCCTTCATTTCTTCCTTCCTTCCTTCCCTCCCTCCCTCCTTCCCTGACTTTTGATATCTTCAACTATCCTAAAAATGTCATGCTTTTTAAAAGACCAACCCAGACAGACTAAGTCAAGCTAAGAAAGTAAGAGAGTTACACAACTGCCCCCAATCTCTGGAATTAAATAATTTGAAATTTAAAGATCCAGCATACCTTTCAGTATCTGACCTTTTATGAGTATAGTTCACCAATTACGAGACCTCTCAAGTTCTGAAAACAATTTGTCTAGTGATCATGCAAGTCATCATGACATTTCCTTAGATTTTGTGAAGCAGCCATTTGCAAACTATACTGTTATATGGGAATGAAGCCACAGTGCCTTATTTAACTAAGTACTGTTTCAATCATGGATTGAAGAACCAACACCAAAGAAAAGCCATTTTATGGCTAAGCGTAAGGTGTTAAGATCAATCTCTGCTCCTGAAGATTGAATATTAAGAATCTTGATCTTTAATCCCTTCAAAGAGTATCCCACAAATTGATTTCTTATTTTTTTCTTTGTCTCCTCTCAGAAAATCCTTCCCAAGTTTAACACATACCAGAAATAATGTCTATATTTTAGCCTTAATCAAACAAGCCATCTTTGTAAGCCTTTCCTCTAACACCATAGTTTATCACTTTCTCTGACAATATAATAAAAATATCTTTCCCTATGTTTTATGTCTAAACAAATCTTTAAAGGCTCATCATTTGGTCAAGAAAAATCCATTAAGATCTACTAGAAAGAATATCACATGTATTTTAACCTTGATCAACTAAACCAACTTTATATTCCTTCTCTTTGCTTTTAACAAGATTTATTCGCTTTAAATGGTAACCCAAAAGGTGATTTCGTTTCATTTTCTTTTTGTCTTTTCTCAGGAAACACCTTCCAGATTAAAACACATCTCTTTGGTAGGTCCAAGATAAGAAAATTGTCCAAGTCATTGTTTGGATTTATTATTTGTATGCTCCTTGAAACAGCCGGTTTTAATTGTAAATCTAGTGTAACGTCCTTTTTCTATATCATTCTTGTAATATAAGTCCAAAACAGCCTGATTCTCAGTTGAATTCTTTTCTGCCCCCTCTTTTTAAACCCATTTTATAATAGCAGACAATCTTAACAAAAATTCTGAGTCCACTGTTTTCAAGTATCTTTGGTTTCTTCCAGAGTTAAAATTCTTTCTGTATATATATATTATATTTATATTATATTATATAGTTTATATATTTATATTTATATTTATATTTATATATTATATTTATATTTATTCAATTTCTATACCACCCCTCTCCCGTAGGGACTCGGGTCAGTTTACAACCCAATAAAAACACATAAAACAATAAATATTTAAAATTAAATTAAATTAAATAAATACTGTATTAGTTAGGTTTCTTCTTTAATTATAATATTTAGTTCTTTCTCGTTGCCTCTAGTGTCCAGATTTCAAGATCTCCTCTTATCATGTTTTTTCTCTAATCCACAACATTTTCCCATGGGAAAATTTCTTACCCTTAGATTCAAAATCTTCATATATGATTATAGGATTTTGAACAGCTCACAGGAAGGATCTTATAATTAATTTCAAAGCCTTATTTCCAATCCATCTGGCACCTTAGTCCATGTACAAACTTTCCAAAATCAACGTTCCAATTATCCTTTTTGCTGCTTATTTCAGAATACTTTCTTGAAGGTCCTTAAACTTACAAGAAAATGTGTTTGCTAAGGACATCACTTGATGGTGATGAAATTTGTCGTTTTGAAGGTTTTTAGTATCCAAAAAGCAGTCAAGATGGCATTGCCAGAAGTTATGAAGAAAAGAAGAGGGCCAACTCAGTTTCTGTTTGAAGGCTCCAAACCTCAACTTGGGCACAGCTAACTTTTTCTCCGTTCCCAGAGTTCTAAAATCCCCCAGAGACCCCCTGTTTTATAATCTTCTCACAGGGAGGCTGCAATGGAGCAATGTTGGGTGGTCCCAGGCCTTCTCTTTATCCAGAGAGGAATTTCAAACCTCCAATCCATTGGCCAGCTCCTCATTCAACCACAGTCTTTGGTTCCCGTAAAAGCAGAGCCAGTCCACTATTGCTTTGTTAGTATCTTGCCATTTTTAATAGATTTGTAGGATGTGGTTAAACCTGAAACGCTTGTTTGATCTTTCTTCACAAACACACTTTTTTTCTAAAAACAACAACAACGTTCTCAGTCAGTTTTCTACAATCTGGTGTCCACCATCGATGTTGGCATTCATTGTATGTAATTCCAATGGACATGCTGATTCGGGAGTCTGTGAACTAAATTTGAAGCTGGAGAAGGTTGCTTGTCCCAGTTTACAGAATATGATGAAATTTGTGTAAAAAAGCAAAACAAAAACATTTGTTTTTGTTTTGTACTTTTTTTCAAAAGGCAACTGGACTTACTTAGTTTTTCCTTCAGGGAGTTTTGCTTCTCATCCAAGAAGCTTTGTCAGTTCGGACAGAAGAACTTTTGGATGAGTAGCGAAAAATCTTCAAGGAAAAACAGAGAAAGTCCCGTTGTCTTTTGAAATAGCACCTTTGGGATAGCCATAACCTGGGTGACTGAGAATCTCCATAGATATTCTAGGTCCCACATACTATGTATTCTCATAAAGGCTTTCAATAAGAAAGATGTGGGCAACCACAGCCTTAACTCATTGGAATAACCTATGAATAATTTTGTGTTTTACTGATGCTGCTCAGTCCACCATACATTTTTTAAAAGAATGGAAAATTCAAGTTATGCTATACTAGGTCATATCTTCCCATTATCTTCCCATTATCTAATTTTGTGATTCAATTTCTTTGTTCTCTAAAATGTTTAGTCTTACACTGACATGTGAACAATGATGGGAGTGCAAATGTCATTAAAGCTTTTGCCCTTCACAACCTCACACATACACACTACACACACACATACAGAGAGGCAACTGCTCTTATTTGGAGGTGGTCTCTTTTTTCAGATTTTGAAGTTAATGGTTGCTTTCCCCCCCCCCTCTGGTCACTGTGAATAGATGCCTTATGAATATGGTCACACATTTATAATGTTTTTCAAAGTGGTCTATAATTTGAGAAATATAGGATGTTTATGTACATAAATGTTTTCTCGAAGTACTTTATACTTTGAGAACTATATAATGCAATAAATGTCATTTGGCTGACTTTATTGATAAAGCATTCCAGATTTTACAATAAATGACTCATTATAAATCCATTAGATGGCCAAAGGGAAGAAGGCGGTCCCTATCAATGCTGGTACAAGCAAATTGTGAGGTGTTTTAGCAAAGCAAAGCTTGACTGGTTCCAGAACGTTTAAATATCCTTTGATCATCTGTGCTCAACTTTTTCCTGGCTAAGGCCTAAAGTTAGCCTTAGGGGAGACTACGCTAGAGATCGCATTCCAAGCACAAAATTTGATTCGATTTGACATTTTTAATATTTCTCAAATACATGCATGGATGTGCGTGCTCACTTACCCATGTTTAAACAGCCCATTGAAAACACACATCCTGTACAAACTAAGAGATAAAAAGAACAGAGGAAACTATAATTTGGAAGGATATATGAATATTCCCAAACATATGAATATATATGAAAGTTAAGCATCCATATTCAATGTTTCTATTAAAAACTACATTTGTGTAGATGAAGCTAATCTGTTAGGAATTACTTTGCAGGAGAACAAAAATGTAAATAACTCCATCTTTGTGGAAGGAGTCTTCTTTTTTGCTCATGTTTTTTTCAGCATATTATTATTACATTTTTATCCTATGCATGTCTGTCTGTCTGTCTGCCTGCCTGCCTGCCTACCTGCCTGCCTGCCTATCTATCTATCTATCTATCTATCTATCTATCTATCTATCTATCTATCTATCTATCTATCTATCTATCTATCTATCTATCTACTGTATATATCAAAACAGTGAGCTACACTTTAAAATCAGGTTGATTAAAAGAAAAATGTACTTTTCTAATATTTTATTATAGGATATCTACCAATGAACAACAAAAATTCATGCTGGGTGTTGTGTCACTTTATATGTCCTGGGCCAAGTTAATAATAACAATAATATTACACTACCAAGTATTAAACATTTGTTGAGAGGTTTTTTGTCTTTCCTAATATTCAGAATTCCCCCCCATCTTCAAAAGAAAAGAAAAGAAACTAAAATAAGTAACAAATTGGGCAACAGAGATGGTAATATGTAGCCATTTGATTATAATTCTTTCAGTGTAATGTATAAATATTTTAATTAATAAAATGCAGTTTTAAAGTTCTTTCCCAGCTGGAATTTTGCAGAGGGTAGCCACAGATTTCTGGCCTATAAGACGTGGGGAAACAGCCAGGTTTTCAGTAATAGTTTGAATATTATCAGAAAAGCAAAACAACAGAGTTGGAAGAGACCTTGGAGGTCATCTAGTCCAACCCACTGTTCAGGCAGGAAATCCTATAACATTTCAGATAAATGGCTGTCCAATCTCTTCTTAAAAACTTCCAATGTGGGAGCACCCACAACTTCTGGAGGCAGGTTGTTCCACTGATTAATTGTTCTAACTGTCAGGAAATTTCTCTTCAGTTCTAGGTTGCTTCTCTCCTTGATTAGTTTCCATCCGTTGCTTCTTGTCCTGCCTTCACGCACTTTGGAAAATAGCTTGACTCCCTCTTCTTTGGGGCAGCCCCTGAGATACTGGAACACTGCTATCATGTCATCCTTCGTCCTTCTCTTCATTAAACTAGACATACCCAATTCCAGCAACCGTTCCTTATATGTTTTAGCCTCCAGTCCCCTAATCATCTTTGTTGCTTTGTTGCATATCCAACCATATGGACCTCTAGAGGGATGATGTTCCAGAGGGCAGGTGTTGCCACAGAGAAGATATCCTTGTGAGGTCCTGACAGATGGCAGTTTAATCGAGAAGACTTGGATTGCCTGATCTTCTGGCAGTTATCTAATTTGTTTTTGTTTTTCTATCTTTCTATGTTTTATGAAAATAGAATTCTTTTCTAATTCTTTTTAGGATGCTAAAGACCACTATACACAAAAGATACGATGCCTTTGCATGCATAAGGGTGTACATATGGATAACTCTCTCTCTCTCTCTCTCTCTCTCTCTCTCTCTCTCTCTCTCTCTCTCTCTCTCTCTCTCTCTCTCTCTCTCTCTCTCTCTCTCTCTCCCTCTCTCTCTCTCTCTCTCTCTGTGTGTGTAGATGGTTCTTGTTTAATGACTGCCTTATTTAGTGACCATTTGCAGTGACGACGGAGATGAAAAATTAACTTTTCAACCAGTCCTCGCATGTATGACCTTTGAGGTCTGCAAAGCATAGAAGAGTTGAAGTAAGGTCACAAGCAGTTGTGATTTCACTTGGTGACTCCTTTTTTTAACAACTGAATGGCCAGTCCCAATTGTGGTCATTAAACGAGGACTACCAAGTGTCTCTGGGTGTGCATATACATGCACAAGCACATACACATAAACACACACACACACACACACACACACACACACTGTTCAGTTGCTTTCAAATGGCAAATGGTTGATTCCTGTAATGATAAGGCTTCACTTTCTGCCAGTGACCTTTATGCGACATTTACATGTTCTTATAAACCTGCACCAGTTACAAGCTAAGTGTCTGTTAGTTAAGGTTGTTCTAATTGCTACACTGATTTTAGATTTTTATCTGCCTCCGCAGAGAAAGAGTTAAGCTGGAGTCACTATCCTTTTAAAAGCAGCTGCGAAGGAAGGGTCCCGATGAAATGGCCATTGTAACCTTAGAGGGTTTGTGACATTTCTCACTTAACCTTCGGCCACTCCGCATCCACCTGAAACAAATATTTAGTGTTCTAAATATGCCAGTCATTAAAAATTTAAAAGCAATTCGAGGCAGTTGCAATCAGTAACCCAATCCACCCTGCCTGGACTTTCTTGTTTTTCTTTGAAGACGTTTCGCTTCTGATCCAAGAAGCTTCTTCAGCTCCGCCTGGATGGTAGGGAATGGAAGGATTTATACTCCTTGCAGACCGCTGGCCATTTGCCTTCTTTTAGAGCAGCGGTTCTCAACCTATGGGTCGCGACCCCATTTGGGGTCGAATGACCGTTTCGCGGGGGTCGCCGGACACCACGGTCAGCCATTTTATTTTATTTTTTTTGCCCATCACGCGCACGCAGTGCATGCATGGTTCGGGCCGTTGCGCGCGTGCCACGCATGCGCGGATCGGCCCGTCGCGCCACGCATGCGCGGTTTGGGCCGCCACGCGCGCACCGCACATGCGCAGATCGGCTTGTCACGCCACGCATGGTGGTTCGGGACGTTGCACCGCGCATGCGCAGATCGGCCCGTCGCTTGCGCACCACGCACGCGTGGATTGGCCCGTCGCGTGCGTGCAGCGCGAGGCGGGGTCGTGCCACGCATGGGCGGCGCAAGTGGGGTCTCAACCTGAAAAAGGTTGAGAACCACTGTTTTAGAGAGTCATTGGGGCCACTTGGAGGTTTACCTGAGTACACCCTTCTGGGCTGCAGGATGTTTTCTGTCCTGCGTCCCTTCACCGTTGAAGATAGGCACAGGCTATTGGGAATGAGTCTGTGTTGTCTGAATCTCAAACTGAAGCAAAAAAAAATGGTTTCTGTAGTCTGCAATGCTTTCTGGAAATCTGTTCATCCTCCCACACCATTCGAAGTATCAACGCTGCAAATATTGTATATTCTTGCTTTGACAATATGCAGAACTGTCTGGTATTTTTGGGGTTAATTTCAGAGCAGAAGGGGGTGGGGGCAAAGCATGGGGAAAGAAAGAGGAAGGAAACCTTTGACTTTCACACTAATTGGATAATGTGATATATGACAGCTAATTTAGGGAGGGAACATGCTGATAACTTAACTGATCAGAAGAAGAGAACTTAGATCTTAGCATAAAACTTCCATTATGCCTATGCCAATTTTGAAGCAATAAAAGACTTTTAGAGAAATCAGTACCTGGAAGTTCTTTGAAATGTTTCATTAGCCGGAACCATAACACAAAGGGTGTTCATCCCAAAGTTCATGGCTAAATGTCTGTGGAGATTCTCAGTCATCCATGTCATGGTTGTCCCAAAGGTGTTTTTTCAGGAGCAACTGGACTTCCTTGTTTTTTTTGTTGAAGACGTTTCACTTCTCATCCAAGAAGCTTCTTCAGCTCTGAAGGATGACGACTTTTGGTGCTACCAGGCATGCTGGATTTCAGATTCCAGAGCCCTAGACATAGTCGAGTTTCTTGTTCATTTTGAGTGGTTGATTTATTTAATTTATGGCCTGTCTTTATTATTTTTCTTAACAAATCAAGGCGGTGGGTGAACATATCTTTTATTCCTCTTTCCTTTTTTCCCCCCACGACAACCATCTTGTGAGGTAAGTTGGGCTGAGAGAGTGTGTGACTGGCCCAAGGTCACCCAGCTGGCTTTCATGACTAGGCAAGATTTGCTGTAGCATTCTTATTATTATAAAATTTATTTGCTATCCTTCTCGTTGTTCGATTTCTGAGCCATGAAAATGCTGCTGCAAAACCTGGTGACATGTGGAAAGATTTCCAGTTTATAATCGCTGCTTTCTAAAGAAAGAGCTTAAAAATGACACACAGACTTTGCGACATCAGCTAGTTAGCCGCAAGTTGTCAGAGTCAGGATGGGTCAAGTTTCTTTATAAGAGGTCCTCTCCATTTTTTAAATAGCAACTTAAGCCACACCTCAGCTTATGGGTAAGCAATAGGCCCTAAACTGAATGTATGTATTGTTTCAGAAATAAAACAGTGGCTCTAAAATGTTAAACAACAAAGTTGTGCAAATCCTTTGAAAGAAAGGTTGAGCACCGTCTAGGAATAAATAAAAAGCATCTATTTTCAAACAGTTCAAGCATCTGTGGCATCCTTGGTGCTCTCTGAGCTTGGTTGTTTTCTTGCAGATGTTTCATTACCAAACTAGCTAACATCATCAGTGTAAAGTCAAAGTATTGTATCTATAGCTGTTGTGATTCCAAACTAGCCCACAGAATTGTTCGTTCAACAATTTGAAAAGGAGGGCTTTGTGGGTGCTCCTGCATATTCAAACAATCTCTTTCAGTTTTTTTTATGGCTGGGGTTGTCACAAAGAACAGAGGTGGGTTCAACCCATTCTCCAAAGCACCTGGAGGCAGGACAAGAAGCAATGGGTGGAAACTAATCAAGGAGAGAACTAAGAAGAGATTTCCTGACAGTGATAACAATGAATCAATAGAACAGCTCGCCTCCAGAAGATGTGGGTGTTTTATCACTGGAGGTTTTTCAAAAAGAGACTGGACAGCCACTTGTCTGAAATGGTGTAGGGTTTCCTGCTTGAGCAGGGGGTTGGACTAGATGACCTCCAAGGTCCCTTCTTTCTCTGTTATTCTGTTCAAAGATTTGCTCAGCCTTATTAATTGAGCTGCTTCTTCACGACCTGTAGAGTTCCATTTCAGTTCAGCTCTGACTGACAGCTGTTTTGGATGTGATTTGCCAAAACAAGCAGACATGCTCAAGAAATGATGATGCCCTATATCAAAGTATTAGCATCAAAACTCAGATAAAATATTGCAGGGAGAAATTACAAGCAGGATTATTATTATTTTTTACAACCAAGATATCTGTTGGCAAACTGTGCCCTTGTAATCGAGCAATGAGGATATGTATATATATTTTTTAAAGAGAGAAAATTTTGCCCACATATACACTAATAAAAATAAATCTGTTTCCGATTACTAACTATGCAGCACAGGTGCTTGTTTGTTATGAGAGAGGCATGTTCATTAATTTTCAGCTATGAAAAGTGCACTGTGCCATAAATATACAATTCAAAATGTACGGCTGATGAATGGATACACAGATTGTTAATGTGCCAGAATAGGGTATTGGGCATAAAACACATGCCAAACAGGAGCACAGTGGTGATGTGCTAATGCTTTTAAATCTGGGTTTAATGTAAGCACATAACCAGCCTTTTGCATTATTGCACTAAGTTATACCAGAATTTAGGGCAATATCTATTTTATGGACATTTTCTTTCTACTCTGTTTAACAGTGCTTGACACCCATACACTGCAGTAGCATCTAGGGATCAGAAGGCTTTTTACTAATGTTAATTAATGGGTAAATGGAGTCACGCTCATCTACTCATGCTAGAAACCAGAAGTCTAAAAGTCTAAGCTATCTAAGTCTCTCAGTCTCTCCCCCTCTCCCTTTTCTCTCTCACTATCATTTCCCTCTCTCTAAAATCTTTCTCTGTCTCTCTATTACTTCTCTCTCTCTTTCTCTCTCTCCCTTCCCCTGTCCCTCTTCTCTCTTGCTATCATTTCTCTATCTATAATACCTCTTTCTCTCTCTGTGTTACTTCTCTATCTCTCCCCCTTCTCTCTCGCTATCATTTCTCTATCTCTAACATCTCTTTCTCTCTATTAGTTCTCTCTCTCACCCTTCTCTCTCACTATCTTTTCTCTATCTCTAAAATCTCCTTCTATCTGTTATTTCTCTCTCTTTCTCTCCCTTCCCATTTCCCTCTTCTCTCTCACTATCATTTGTCTATCTCTAAAATCTTTCTCTCTATTACTTCTCTCTCTATTACTTCTCTCTCTCTCCTTCCCCATTCCCTCTTCTCTCTCACTATCATTTATCTATAACATCTCTTTCTCTCTATTACCCCCCCCTCTCTCTCATATATTATATATATATATAAAACTATCTCTGTCTCATCTCTTTCTCTCTATATATTTACCTCTCTGTCTATCTCTATCATCTCTATCTTTATCATTTCTGTCTCCCTCTCCCCTCCATCTCTCTTAGTGTCCCCCCGCTTCTCATTCAGGGATATCAGCATGGAATAGGGTATTAAAAGTATGATGACCACAACTCTACAATTGAAGCTCTGCCTATTTTTATGTGCATTGCATTTAAAACAACAACACAAAAACCCTTTGATTATACTCTGCAGACCCCTCCACCTGTACATGGAATGACATTTATGGAAAGCATCCTTCAGCATCATCACAATTTTTTCCCCTACCAGTTTTAACTATCACACCTTCACTAGAGGGAACATAGTATTAGCTGGCAGATGTGCTTGAATATTTTATCTGCATTTCATTGTTAATAGAACTGGCCCAATTCAGTCTTTCCAGATTAATACAGAGGTTGGAACAGAGTTATCCTTTTAGTTTCTACAGTTTAGCAAACTTGGCAATATGGCCCTCTGCTCTAAGCTCTTTATAAAATAGATGTTCTTCTGTTGTGTCATATAGAAACATTCTTAATTTAAAAAGGGTACAAAACATTTCAGTGTAAAAGACAAACACCTTGAAGAGCTTTGGAAGGAAACCTTTCAAATATACATTTTAAATAAAGGAACTAAATGGGGCTGGTACAATTTTTTTTAGAAATAAACAATTCTTTTTTTTTAATTAGGAATGTCTTCACAAGAAATAGCTTAATATGTTGTGTACATCCAATGCCTGATTTGTAGACTTACCTAACATGTGACATGATCCTTACTGCTCCTAAACTGTGTCTAATTTCTATGAACTTTGAGATGTTTCTGTTAATTTGAGCTGTCTTCTGGGCTTTGTTTTTTTTTAAAAAAAATATTTAATTTCAAAGTTCTACATAATAAGAAAAATCCATAATACAATCATTATGTTGTCAGGACTGATTTTACCTCTTGTTCTAATCCATTACATGTCTGGTTGATTTGGTTTGTTGGTACAGCTTTGTGCTATGCATGAATCCTTGTAGTTTTAAACCATAGATTGTGGGTTGCCAAGTGAGTTGTTGTTTGATAAATATAACATGGCTTAGTATATCCATAAACTCAGTCACTCACTGTATGGTTAAGTAGATCCAATCGCTAAACAGTTGAAGCAGTGGGAAGTAAATTCCTCATTCTGAAGACATCGCCTTTAAACTGTGTAAAGTATACTGCCTTACAGTATATTTTAAGTATTATTCCATATGAACTGGTAACAGAATAATGGAGTTGGAAAGGACTTTGGAGGTCTTCTAGTTCCACCCCCTGCTCAGGCAGGAACCCTGTACCATTTCAGACAAACGGTTGTCCAGTCTCTTCTTAAAAACCTCCAGTATTGGACTATCCACAACTTCTGGAGGGAAGTTATTCCACTGGTTAATGTCAGGAAATTTCAAGGTTGCTTCTCTCCTTGATTAGTTTCCATCCATTGCTTCTTGTCCTGCCTTCAGGTACTTTGGAAAATAGCTCGACTCACCCTACTTTGTGGAACTCCTGAGATATTGGAACATTGCTATCATGTCACCCCTAGTCCTTCTCTTTCATTTAATTCCTGCAACCATTCTTTATATGTTTTAGCCTCCAGTCCTCTAATCATCTTTGTTGCATTCACATATTATCATTATAATACAATTGTTGGTATTATAACATCACAAAGATGTCTTAAACACCTTCCTAAACTTACCAATCGCTTGGGGTCATGTGCTCAGGCAAGAAATTTCAATCTATCTATTGCGAAGATCTTTGAGATGAAGCCTAAGATACTAAAGTGTAATATACCTTTGATTACTAAGAAGGCTGAATTATTCTCAGTGTTTAAGCCATGTTGAAATCTGATGCCTGGGAGAGAAATCTATAGCATGAATAACTGAAGGAGGAAGCAAGTGGGTAAACTGAAAACTGGTAGGGATACAGATAAAACAAAGAATTAAGAATGGCACTTAAGCACACAAGCCAACACACAAAGAAAGTTAGCTATTGCTGCTGCTGTACTACTATATTTATTAAATATTTGTAACTGGCTGTTTATCAATTGATCTCTAGGCACAATGCAATCAATAAAACATTAAAGCAACACACACTACATAAATAACAGGAGCTATTGCTCTTGAGACTTCAAATGAAATCCACACTGGTGCCAGCCAGATCTTTGGAAGGAGATTGGGGTGTTTCAATTCCCACCTGCAGAACATGACTAAGAAAGCAAGATTCACCAGGAGTTTCGTTAATCAGGTCTAATGTCAAGAAATAAGGGATTTTAGGAAACTCAACGATCAAAACTTCCATCCTCAACTTATTAGGATGAAGTTTCTTTGAGTTGCGGTAAACTTCCCCCCACCCACCCAGAATTTGAAACCTAAGGGCTAATTGTCTTCTTTCCAGAAAAGCCTGTCACTCACATCCCACACCACCTTCTTGCTCAACCTCAGTGAGTTTGGGGTGGAAACATAAAGAATATTATGTATGTATTGGATTTGTATCTGTTGCAATCAAAAGATTCTTTGCTGGTTTACAGAATAGCCATGATCAAATATCTTAAAAGATCCACAGTAATTAAGAAAATGCAGTGCAAGGCGCTATTGTCCATCATGCTACTGAAGAAATCCCAAATAAAGCAATCAAAGTCAAAGACTGTACAAACTCGTTTTGTTTTTGTGCTCTTCCCACTAGAGGGTTGCAAAGGAGAGGCTCCTGGATGCTTTTAATACTTGAGTAGGTGTTTCATGCTTCCCTTAAATATTGGAGTACCTTGTTATTTATCTTGAACCTGGAAGTCTATTTATCAGAGTTACTGTTCAAGGGTTACCGCATAGGATTAATTTCACAAGTCTATATGGGTCCCTCACTTGCCATGTCATTTGACTACAAGGATGATGTCACTAAGAATTGTAAAATTTCAGAATGGCAACTTTGATGGGGGATATTGCATTTCCCCAAACAAGAAAGATTCAGCTTTTATGTTCTGAAATAATTCCTTTGTAAAATGGAAGCCTTCTTTGAAAGTTGTTGAGAATCTGGTAATGGAGGCGTGATCACTGTTTTTATTTTCTTTGTTCTTCTGGGAGTGGAGTGAAGTTCAGAGTGAAGTTCAGAGTTATCTTCTTTTGGGATCAATAAGGTACATTTGTGAGTTTATTTGCTTATTTATTTATTTATTTATTGGACTGTATCATACAATGTGTGGACACTCCAGATACTTTAGGAAGGCAGGATATAACCATGTTGGAAAAATTATTTTATCCGATCTGACTTTTACTTCCCTTGAATCAATCCTACCTTTATTTACTTGTGGGGAAGTATTCTGGATACACACCGTTTCGGTTAAAAATGATGATATACAATTTTCATTTACATAAAAACATAAGTTTGGAGCAAGGTCTAACTATATGCTGTGATATTGATCTTGGGGTTTGCAAATGTTTTCTCATGCAAAGTATATTTTTGTAAGCATTCCTTAACCTACATGTTTATTTAACCACATGACCAATGTGGTCCATCTTAAAATGTTTTGTGAAATTTAGTGCTAACCACATGTGAATGAGCTGAAGCTTTTAAAGGAAACGTTTGCAAGCACCACTTTTAAGAATTCAGTTTCTAGAAAATACACATCTAGTCTGGGTATGTAAAGAATGATTGGCAGCTGCCCTTAAAGAAAGGTTTGGCCTTTGACTTCAGTAGTTCATATTGATAAAGTGTTTAGCAGGCATTGAGATCATTGCTGTAGAGACAAACCATCTCTAATTAATGCATGGGATGCAATTTTAAGTATTCTGCATTGGACAGAGGATCCTGTATGCTTGACAGGACAAGCTATTGGCACAACTGGCCATGTAATTCTCTGAGAATTGCTCTTTGATGAACTTCCATGAAAAGGAGACCTATGATTTTCAGCTAAATTCATGGACATTTTTGTTGTTGTTAGTTGCCAAGTCGTGTCTAACCCATCACGACCCCATGGACAACATTCCTCCAGGCCTTCCTGTCCTCTACCATCTTCTGGAGTCCATTGAAGCTCACGCCTGCTGCTTCAGTGACTCCATCCAGCCACCTCATTCTCTGTTGTCCCCTTCTTATATTGCCCTCCATCTTTCCCAGCATTAGGCCCTTCTCCAATGAGTCCTTCCTT